>PVIH01018380.1:22681-38795 GCA_004025045.1 Sigmodon hispidus | reverse complement strand
TTCACAGGCAAATGGATGGATTTGGAGAATATCCTCCTGAGCTAAGTATCACAAACTCAGAGAGATAAGCAGGGGATGTACTCACTCACTAGTGGTCTCTAAACAAACAAACAAGAAAAAAAGCCAAACATGCCCAAGCAGCAAACCACAACCACTGAACAGCTTGGGATCAGAAACACCCTGGACTGACCCTTCAAACTGCAGTCCATCTGTAGGAACACCCAACTCACTCTTGAGGGAGAGGGGACAAAACTGGATTTGGCCAGGAGTGAAGACTGATCCAAGCATTATTGGGCCAGTGTGACCATAGGACTGTCGGCTCCCTGCCAAGGGAGGGGATGGGGAGTTGCTGAGAAGAAAAATGATCAGATGTGGTGGGAGGGGGAAGAGACCTTCAATAAGGATATACAGGGATGGAATGAAAAAAAAACATTCAGAGGGAAAGCTGAACACAAAGAAAATATATGTGTGCAATCTTATTTGCATTTCCACCCTTGATAAGCCATGCTTATGATTATTATCCTCTGTATAGTTATTGTTAACTCTTCTGCATTTTTAAATTCTTTTTACTGTTTTTTTTGATAAATACAAAATAAGGAAAGAAAAAAATCAAAAAATGAAAGAAATAAACAAAATAAATCTTAGTTTCATAATACTCCTTTTGAATTTATTTCTGTTTGTACCTTTGTATTTGAGGTCTTGTCAAACATCAAAGTCAAGCAAAACATAGACACAAAAATATTTTCCTTTGAAAAATTATCTGAATTATTTTTTTGGATATTTTCTTCTCTTAATTTTGTTTACCAGTTTATAGGTTTAATAAGTCAGAATGCTTAAGTTTTAAAATAGATATGCATATATGTATATATATAATATAAACCAAATACATTAGCTTATCAATGTGGTTTTTGTTTTTATGGAGATAAGAACATGTATTTAACATTTTATAGGATTTTTGAAAGACTTAAGTGTGGAATAATGCTCTGCTACATTGTAAAGTTTAGTTACTCAAATTGATTTAATAAAATACTGATTGATCAGTAAGCAGACAGAAATTATAGGGAGACTGGCCAGATGATGAGAAATCTGAGACTAGGAAAGGCAGGGCACCAGATGCCAGTCAGATGCTGAGGAAGAGAGGTGAGAATGCTGCACTAAAGAAAGCTGCCAAACCACATGACTAAACATAGATAAGAAATATGGGCTAATTTAATCCTAAGAGCTAGAGAGTAATGTGTCGGAATTACTGGCCCAGCAGTTACTAATAAATTAAGCCTCCACTCAATTATTTGGGAATCTGATGCTTGGTATTTGAGAGTTTCTGGTAGGATGGGAACTTCTGACTACATTAATATAAAGTATATATGTTAAATATCAGTACTCATTAGCTTTCTTTTACTTATTACCATGCAACCATAAACCTGACACTGATTTTTTCTTTTGTGTCAATACATTTACTCAAGTATTAACATCTGTCAGAATATAGATATTTATTAATGAACGATTATATTTCTAATTTTATAATATGAATTAATTCATTTATATTTATACAGTATATAACCCTTGATGATATCATCAGTTCTTATATAATTTTTTTTTCATTTCCTCAGTGGAATGTATTTTTTCAATCTCACTTATGAAATAAAATATAATGACGATTGTAAGTAAAGTCTAAATGTTCTTGTTTTATTGAAAAGTGGATTTTCACTTGCCTCATATTTTTTGGGACGTATTTATTGTCTTTTTCTTATCATTTTTAGGTATAAAGTATGTTTTTAGAGAAAGTTCATATTAATAAAGTCCAAGAAAGAAAATAATTATGCAAGAAGAGATAAAAGACAACAGCTAGTGTTTTCAGACTTCCTTTTGAATGTGAGAATGAACACATTCTTAAAATCACCTGAAACTTTTTTCTATAGAGGCTTGCCTAGAAGTCCTAAAAATTTAGCTGATGCTGCAAGATTTTAGTTTGCTAATATGTTGAAAAGTTAACCCACTAAGAAGACGGCGTTACTTTTAAACACAATTTAATTTAAACACAATTTAAAAACAACCAGCTAATAAAATTCTACCTATCACAAAGCCTATAGTAAGAGTAATTTCTCATGTCCTCATCAAAAGTGTAATTGTCAAAGGAAATAATAATGTCACTGAAGAAGACAGTGCGTTTGACAACGTAGTTATTGCTTAGCTTTCATAGGATTTTAAATGTAAATGTCAGTGTTGCTAGATTTGTCTAATTATGTTTCACAGTGCACAAAAATGGTGAAATAATTTGAACTATTAATATTTTATTGTAAAAATCTATAGATTTCATCAATGACTATCATTGCAAAATATAAAAATGCCTGCTTCCTTATTGTCTTTCATTTTTCAACTAATAAGACATGCATATTTTCTTTCAAATTGTATAAAAGACTGATACTTTTTTAAGTTATGGACTCATATAATGCATGATCTAATATAGATATATACTCCCAGGTAAGTTTTCATTACTGCCACAACTTTTAGATAAATAAAAATGTATCGAAAATAGTGAGAAAAAAAATTTGAGATGAAAAGCAAGATTCCCTCCAGAGGAACACCTGAGCCAGTCTCGATTTTGGAGTGAGAAAAGCAGATCTGCCTGCAGTGTATGCTGAATTAAGCCACCTTGGAACCTTGGGACCTCCTGCTGGGGAGGAGATAAGGAGATGGGGAGAAGAAAGAGTGACTGAGAGGGGTGGGATTTGGAAGGGAGTTTGAACAAGGGGATGCAAAGATAAAAAATTAAACTTTTTAAATTAAACTTTATTCAAAAATAAATAAAAAATAAAACTTAAAAGAAAACCAAGATAAATGGATTCAGTATAATTATACAGAGAGTAATATAGGACGAATATGGTCATTGAACATTATATATACTTAGGAAATACTGCAGTGATACCTATTAGAAAAATTTCTATGATAATGCATGAGTCAAATAAAATTTTTAAGTGTTTGTGACATAATCTTTAGTACAATTAATAAATGAATAATGATTTTATATAACATTATTAGTTTTGAAACTTTTTTAGAGAGAGGGTCATGCTATACAGCTCTGGACTCGTATGTGCTATGAAAACTAGGATGTCTTCAAACTTAGACTCCCCTCTGTCTTGCAGGTGCTGAGTTTAATATGGTGCAGTACCTTATAGTGCCAGACCTTGGTTTTCTCTCCAGCACAACAAACAGAAGGAAACCAAACACTTGGAATCTTCTGAAAATAGTCTTCTAACTTTTTTTCTTATTATTTTTACAAAGCCTTCTCTATCATAAAATAGTTTCTTTTCATTACAAGTTTATTAGTCAAATTCAGGTGTATTCTTGTAATTGAGTTAATTGATATGTAGATAAAAATAATGTCTCTGCATTTGTTTAAATAAACATATATTTATTTATTGTTGTGTTCTTACCACATAAAATGAAAAAAATATTCTAAGCAAAGTTATGTGGTATATTATTTTTCAATTTATGACTTTCAAACAAGCTTCATTTGCATCAGAGAAATTATTAAAAATATAAGCTTTCAGATTCTAATTTATAACTTGTGTATCTAAACATAAAATATTAAGATACAGATGTTGTGATATAAACAGGCTAGGATAGCTGGCAAATCGGGCCCTAGCCCCATGCAAGCAGATGGTCTTCAAGTGAAGTGTAAAGTGAATTGGAGTCACAAAAGAGATAACTCTTACAGGCTACACTCAAGTGAAAATATTTTATTAGATTTAGGGGAAGGGGAGAGAGGAAGGAGAGGTCAGAGGAGATAAAGAGAAGAGAGGGAGCAAGGGGGGACCTTTTTCTTAAACAGAGCTTGATATCAGGACACTACGCAGACTATGTTTTATCCTATTGGTCTCCAGATATTTGGTCAGATCTCTGACATTTCTCCCTCTTTTATTTTCTAAGAAGGTGAGTGATAGTGGCCAATGAGGTCAAAGACTTCTTCAGTCTCCAGATTGCTTCCAGTGGATTTGGAATGAAATAGGGGAAACTGGGTCACACACCGTGGCAAGTGTGGCTGAAGAGGTATTCAGTTCCCTGTCATCCTGGAGACCTCAGGAATGTGTTCCTTGAGGGAGCTGAGAAGGCAGGATTCTAAGAGTAAAAGAAGTAGATTATTAACACCAGCCCTATCAACGGGACTATCCATATAAACAGTGGTAACTGCCAGAAAGAATAAAATTAAAAGAATGTGCCCTGATAGTACAGAAGAGGCAAGGTTCTATTTGCTGGTTGGGTGCCTGCTTGAGTCTGGTGAGGTGGTACCAGCGGTAAAGTTTCAGGAGCTTGGAGAGATGGCAGGTCAAAGTGAAGAATGATGGGTTATAAGAATATTGGGGCCCGGACCAGCGCAGTCTGCAGAGTCCCAGCACACTCTGGAGCAGGGGCGGATAATTGCTCCCAGTCACCATACCCACAGCTCCGTGTGAGGGAGTTTGCACGGCTACCCACTGCCACCTCGAACTGAGCATGCCAACAACTGCAGGGGTCTCTGAAGGACAGACTCAGACCCTGACCAGAGAGGTGACAGGAGGCACACAAACCCGAGTGCCACAACTGACCAGTAGCCATCTAATCGTGAACCACTGAAGCCATGGGCAAACATCAGTGAAAAAAATTGCATAATAATACAAAGGACAACATGGTAACTCCAGAAGACAGTGGCGATCTTAGAAATACAAGACCTGAACTGAGCAATGAAGAGGAAACAGAAGGAAGCAACACCAAAAATTCCTGTTTGATGATCATCGAAGCTCTAAAAGAAGATATGAAAAAAAGCCTTAAAGAAATAGAAGAAAATACAAACAAAAAATTTGAAGAGATGAACAAATCTATGAAAGAAACATGCCAGGAAATAAAAGCTGAAATAAAAGCTGAAATAGAAGCAATAAAAAAGGCACAAAATGAGGCAAAGATAGAAATAGAAAATATGAAGAAAAAAGGTGGAACCACAGATACAAGCATAACAAACAGAGTTCAAGAGATGGAAGACAGAATCTCTGAAGAGGAAGACTCAGTAGCTCAATTAGATATATCAAAGAAAACAGTAAAACTAAAAAAGCCATAACTCAAAATGTCCAGGAAATCTGGGACACCATGAAAAGACCTAATTTGAGAATAATAGGAATAGAAGAAGGAGAAGAATACCAGCTCAAAGGCACAGATAATGTTTTCATTAAAATCATAGAAGAAAACTTTCCTAACCTGAAGAAGGAAATGCCTATAAAGATACAAGAAACTTACAGAACACCAAATAGGTATGATCTCAAAAAAAAGTCAGTGCGCCACATTATAATCATGCCACAAAACATACAGAACAAAGAAAAAATTTTAAGAGCTGCAAAAGAAAAGGGCCAACTCACATATAAAGGCAGACCCATCAGAATAACACCTGACCATTCAATGGAAACGATGAAAGCTAGAAGGGCTTGGTCAGAAGTTATACAGATGCTAAAACAGCATGGCTGCCAAACTAGAATACTATACCCTGCAAAATTATCAAACACCATAAATGGAGTAAACAAGGTATTTCAGGACGAAGTCAGACTGAAAGAATATCTATCTACCAATCCAGCACTACAGAGAGTTTTAGAGGGAAAACTCCAACCTAACGACCCCAGATATACCCACGAAATCACAAACAATGAATAAGTCCATAGAAGAATACCCTAGAGTAAGAAAATACAGGTTGCCACAAAAATGGCAGGAATTATGAATCAATGGTCACTAATTTCCCTTAATATCAATGGTCTCAACTCTCCTATAAAATGTCACACACCAACAAGATGGATACAACAACAGAAGCCATCCTTCTGTTGCCTACAAGAAACACACCTCAACTGCAAAGACAGACACAGGCTTAGAATAAAGGGTTGGGAAAAGATTTTCCAGTCAGATGGACCTAAGAAACAAGCAGGGGTTGCAATCCTAATATCTAACAAAGTAGACTTTAAGCTAAAAGCAATTAAAAGGGACCAAGATGGTCACTAATTATTCATCACAGGAAAAATTGGTCAAGAGGAGATTTCAATCATAAATATTTATGCTCCTAATTTAGGGGCACCTACATATGTAAAAGAAACACTGCTAAAGCTCGAATCCCTCATCAATCCTTATACCCTAAGAGTGGGAGTCTTCAATACCGCACTTTCAACCCTGGATAGATCAACCAGACAGAGCCTCAACAGAGAAATAAGGAGTCTAAATGAGGTTATGATGCAAATGGATTTCATAGATATCTACAGATCCTTCCACTCAAAGGCAAAGGAATATACATATTTCTCAGCTCCTCATAGAACTTTCTCCAAAATTGACCACATAATTGGTCATAAAGCAAATATCAGCAGATACAAAAAAATGGAAATAATCCCTTGTAACATATTGGACCACCAGGGCCTGAAGTTAGAATTCAACAACATCAAAACCCAAAGAAAGCCTACCAAGTCATGGAAAGTAAACATCACTCAGCTGAACCATCTCTGGGTCAAGGAAGAAATTAAGAAAGAAATCAAAGTCGTCCTAGAATTCAAAGACAATGAATCTACAACATATCCAAACCTGTGGGACACAATGAAAGCAGTCTTAAGAGGAAAATTCACAGCGCTAGATGCATATATGAAAAACCTTGAGAAATACCACACTAGAGACCTAACAGCGCAGCTGAAAGCCTTAGAATAATTAGAAGCCAACTCACCTAGAAGGAGTAGACGGCAGGAAATAATCAAACTTAGAGCTGAAATCAATACTATTGAAACAAAAAGAACAATACAAAGAATCAATGAATCTAAGAGTTGGTTCTTTGAGAAAGTTAACAAGATAGATAAGCCCTTAGCCAAACTAAACAAAAAACAGAACCCCAAGAAATACAGAGAATTATCAGGTCATATTTTGAAAATCTGTATTCCACAAAATGGAAAACTTAGAAGAAATGGACAGCTTTCTGGACAGGTACCATCTACCAAAATTGAATGAAGATCAAATTAATTACCTAAACAGGCCTATAACCCTTAAGGAAATTGAAGCTGTCATTAAAATCCTCCCCAAAAATAAAAGCCCTGGTCCAGATGGTTTCAGTACCGAATTCTACCAGACTTTTAAAGAAGAATTACTACCGTTACTCTTCAAACTATTTCACACAGAAAAAACTGAAGGAATATTGCCAAACTCCTTTTATGAGGCCACAATCACCCTAAGACCCAAGCCACTCAAAGACACAACAAAGAAGGAGAATTATAGACCAATTTCCCTCATGAATATTGATGCAAAAATTCTCAACAAAATTTGGCAAACCGTATACAGCAATGAATAAAAGATATCATCCACCATGACCAAGTAGGCTTCATCCTCGAAATGCTGGGCTGGTTTAACATATGAAAAACTGTAAATGTTATCTATCATATAAACAAACTACAGGAACAAAGCCACATGATCATATCCTTAGATGCAGAAAAAGCCTTTGACAAAATCCAACACTCCTTTATGATTAAAGCCCTGGAGAGATCAGGAATACAGGGAGAATACCTAAATATAATTAAGGTGATTTACAAGAAGCCAACAGCCAATATCAAACTTAATGGAGAAAAACTCAAAGCAATCCCACTAAAGTCAGGAACTAGACAAGGATGTCCTCTCTCCCCTTATCTATTCAATATAGTTCTCAAAGTTTTAGCTAAAGCAATAAGGGAACGAAAAGAGATTACAGGCATTCAAATTGGAAAAGAAGAAGTGAAGCTATCTCTATTTGCAGATGATATGATTGTATACACAAGTTACCCACAAAATTCTTCCAGGGAACTGCTACAATTGATAAACACCTTCAGCAATGTAGCAGGATACAAGATAAACTCAAAGAAATCCGTAGCCCTTCTATACACTAAAGATAGAAGAGCTGAAAAAGAAATAAAGGAAACATTACCCTTCATATTAGCTGCAAATAGTAGTAAATACCTTGGAGTAACTATAACCAAAGAACTTACAGACCTATTTGACAAAAATTTTAAATCATTGAAGAAAGAAATTGAAGAGGATATCAGAAAATGGAAAGCTCTCCCATGTTCCTGGATTGGTAGGATCAACAGAGTAAAAATGGCAATTCTACCAAAGGCAATCTACAAATTCAATGCACTGCCTATCAAAATCCCAACACAATATTTTTTGGACCTTGAAATAACAATACTCAATTTCATTTGGAATAACAGGAAAGCCAGGATTGCCGAAACAATTTTACTCAACAAAAGAACCTCAACAGGTATTACCATCCCTGAATTAACGCTATACTATAGAGCTACAGTAATAAAAACAGACTGGTACTGGCATAAAAACAGACTTATGGACGAATGGAATAGAATTGAGGATCCAGACATTAACCCAAAAACCTATGAACACATGATATTTGACAAAGAGGCCCAAAACATTCAATGGAAAAAAAAGATAGTATATTTAACAAATGGTGTTGGCATAGCTGGATGGAAGTTTGTAGAAAAATGCAAATAGATCGGAGCCTGTCACCCTTACAAAACTCAAATCCAAGTGGATCAAAGACCTCAACTTAAACCCAACCACTTTGAACTTGATAGAAAAGAAATTGTGAAATACACTTCTACAAATTGGCACAGGCCAACACTTCCTAAATATAACACCAGTGGCACAGGCACTAAGACCAACAATCAATAAGTGGGATCTCCTGAAGCTGGGAAGCTTCTGCAAAGCCAAGGACACTGTCAATAAGACAAAACGCCAGCCTACAGAATGGGAAAAAGATTTTCACCAACCCTACAAATGATAGAGGACTGATCTCTAAGGTATATAAAGAGCTCAAGAAGTTAGAGCTCAATACCTTGAATAACCCTATCAAAAAATGGGGTACAGATGTAAAAAGGGAATTCTCAGCAGAGGAACTATGAATGGCTGAAAGGCACCTGAAAAAGTGCTCATCATCTTTAGCCATCAGAGAAATTCAAATCAAAACAACTTTGAGATACCACCTAACACCTGTTAGATTGGCTAAGGTAAAAGGCACAGATGACAGCCTATGTTGGAGAGGATATGGAGCAAGGGGAACACTCTTCCATTGTTGGTGGGAGTGTGAGCTTGTCCAGCCACTTTGGAATGCAATATGGAGGTTTCTCAGAAAATTGAGTATCAATCTCCCCAAGGACCCAGCAATACCACTTCTGGGTGTATACCCTAAAGAGGCACATTCACACTCCAAAGGTATTAGCTCAACTATGTTCATAGCAGCATTATTTGTAATAGCAACAACCTGGAAACAACCTAGATGTCCCTCAACTGAAGAAGGGATTAACAAACTGTGGTACATCTATATAATGGAATACTACTCAGCAGTAAGAAAAAATGATATCCTCAAATTCGCAGGCAAATGGATGGATTTGGAGAATATCCTCCTGAGTGAAGTATCACAATCTCAGAGAGATAAGCAGGGGATGTACTCACTCACTAGTGGTCTCTAAACAAACAAACAAGAAAAAAAGCCAAACATGCCTAAGCGGCAAACCACAACCACTGAACAGCCTGGGATCAGAATTACCCTTGACTGACCCTTTGAACCCCACTCCAACTATAGGAACATCAGACTCACTCTTGAGGGAGGGTGAACAAAACTGGATTTGGCCAGGAGTGGAGACTGATCCAAGCATTATTGGGTCAGTGGGACCATAGGACTCTCTGCTCCCTGCCCAGGGAGGGGATGGGGAGTTGTGGAGAAGAAAACTGACAAGATGTAGTCGGAGGGTGAAGGGACCTTGAATAAGGATATACAGGGATGGGAAAAAAAATTTCAGAGGGAAAGCTGAACACAAAGTAAATATATGTGTAGCAATCTTATTTGCATTACCACCGTTGATAAGCCATGCTTATGATTCTCATCCTCTTTATAGTTATTGTTAATTTTTCCTCATTTTAAATTTATGTAACTGCTTTTTTGTTAAATACAAAATAAAGAAGGAAAAAAAAAGAAAAACAAAAAAAAAATCCCCCTAAAAAAACCAAAAAACAAAAAACAAAACAAAACAAAAAAGAATATTGGGACCAATGCATTGGCTGTTTTCCTGTTGCCTGGTAGGAGGGTTCAGCCTGTGCAGAAACCTACAAGTATCTGTAAAACAGCTGGAACAGATGTATATTTTCATGTGTCACAACAAATCTATGTCTTTGGGTTAAAGTTATGAACGTTTTTTTCAGGTACTGGTTTCAGCCCAGTGAAACATATCTTTAAATCTATAATCAGAAGAAATTTAATGAACAGAAGTGGTTGAGTGAGGGCAGGCGGAGGAGGAAGTCTTCCATACCTTCCTTTTGTCTAGACTTAGTATGAGCTCTAAGAGAAGGAAACCTGGGAATATATAGAGAAACCGGAGAACGCGGGTGAAGCAAAGCATAGCTGTCAAATGGCATCAGAAAACCGAGAAAGAAAAATTACACCTGATTTAGGGCAGAGGTCTCAGGGCCAAAATGCCAGCTGTCATTGTTGGCTGTCAGGCCTTAGAAGATTCAACAGTTTGGGGGGTTATAAATTTGTGGGGAGAAGTAGCCTATTTTGTCTATGCAAGAATGAGGCAATTGACTCCCCAGAGTTGTGTTGTCCACTATGGAAAAAAGACATGTTAACAGCTTATTTGTAGCATTGGGTCTCTGAAATAAAATTGATTTGCTATTTTACTTTTTTCTGATTTTTAAAATTAGTTGAAAGCCAGAAAGTACAGTAAAATTTGTGTTGTCATTATGCAAGCTTTAAAAAATAATTATCTTATAGAAAGCTGATTTTTTTTCTCAATACTTTCAGTTTTCCTCCTCATAAATAGTAATTTAGTAATTTGCTGTGAGCTTTAAAGTCTCAATTAAACGCTGTAGATAAATCACTTGGCTTTTTGTTTAAACTTTTTTATTTAAATGGTTCTTTATTTTTTCTATCAACCACAGATCTCTTTCCTTCTCATCTCCCCACTCACTCCTCATCTCCCTCCCATCCTTTCTGTCCATTCTGCAAAAAGGATACGGCATCTCATGGAGAGTCAACTAAGACTAACGTGTAAAGTTGAGGAAGGACCAAGCCCCTCCCTCTTCCATTAAGATGGAGCAAACCATTCCTTTATAGAAAATGGGTTCAAAGGAGCCAGCTCAAGCATCAGGGTAAGTTTTGGTCGCATTGCCAGAGGCCCCACAAGGAGCTTAAGACACACAACTGTCATCCATATTCAGAGGGACTAGTTCAGTCCCATTCAGATTCCTCAGTGACCAAAGTGGTTAAAATCATGCAGGTCATTTGACTTTTAAATACTGTTTTGACTTCATAAGAAATTGTCTCAAATTTTTGATTAGGACAATTTTATAGTTATGAATCCAGGTTAAAATTTTTAGTCACTCGACAAACATGGTTTCTTTCAGGTGGAAAATTGTTCAGTTAAAATAATCCCACAGCACATTCAATGTTCAAATGAAATAAGATAAAAGTATACACTATTATACAGTTTTCTCTCTTACGTAATGTTTTAGTTGTTTCAACCAACACACAAATTAGCAAATCGCTATTGTCTTCACACGTGTAGTTCTGCTTGCACTAAAGGTGTAAGAATGGAAATGCTATGCTGCTTAAGAAATATAATCTAAAACTGTCGGAAATCTGCATACATTTATTCTATTTTTAATGGCATGTGTGCCAAAAATGAGTAGGTCAACCCATTCTTAATATTCCGGTGTTAAAGAAAATCAATTTATCCGACGAGTTTTCACATCTACAAATGGATGAGAAGCAGAAGCACCTGGGAATAAGGTTCATTTTGATTTATTGAAAGATAGAGGGCTTTGACCATGGCCCAGTGCACTGCAAATATAGAAGTGAGCTTTGAATCCTGCCATGCTTTTATCCACACACTTCTGAGCAAAGCCTGAAATGTATGAATGGTGAAAGTGGTAGAGTTACAGGAACGGGGGACAAAGGATAAACATTAAGGCAAGCCACCTGCTTAATTCCCATTAAGAGACAGAACCTTTCTTGTCTTTTGTTTCAGTGTTGGTTTGTCCTTGCAGGTGTCAAACAAAAGCAATAATTACCTCTCTACCCAACTAAAACCTGATTTGAAAAGTAACCAAAGAACCTTTCATTTAAATGGCATGTATTTATTAATAAATTTATTTTTAAAGTACTACATACAATTTTTATGCCTGAGAGAGGAGAGAAAGAGTGAAAGAGAGAGATACTTAGTGGGTGATACTCAGAAGACAAGTGTATGTATTTGATTCCTTTCTTTAAACATTCCATGGGTGTGAACGTTGAACTCAAGTCTGTACCATGTACAGAAAGCTCTTTTACACACTGAGACATCACATTAAGCCCAGTCTGAAACGGTTCAAAAATTTTGAACACTTGTGTGGAGATTTTCTGTCCTCATAGCAAAATATAGAAGAATATCTACTCTGCTAAGTTAGAGAACAATCCAGGGATGGACACACATAAACAGTAGATGGTAAATAAAACCTCAAGATAGCTCAGGTCATTGTCTACTCCAATCACACCATTCAGAAAAACCATGGAAAACAGTGCGATTTGGTAAGACCAAAGGTTTTATTTTCCTTGTAATTCATTCACATGTAAATGTTACAAACACCAAAAAGCTTTTGTATTCTTTAATATTATGAACAGTCCATGAAAAAAAAATTGTTAAATGTGATTTATGACACGTTAATGTTTCTTACCATTTCTAAAATTACTAAAAAATTGGGGGCTGGAGAGATGATTCAGAGGTTAAAAGCACTGACTGTTCTTTCAGAGGTCCCGAGTTTAATTTCCAGCAACCACATGGTAGCTCACAATCATCTGTGATGACATCTGATACTCTCATCTGTGTACTGTATAAATAATAAATAAATAAATAAATCTTAATAAAAACTCTTACTACTCTCCCACCTTTCTCTCTCTTTTCTCTCCTCTCCTTCCCATTCCTCCCCCCCAAAAAATGCTAAAAATTATTTCACATTGGATGTGGCTGAGTTATGAAATCCTATCAAACAGTTCAACTAGCTTCTGTAAAGCCTAGGACACAGTCAAAAAGACAAAACAACATCCTACAGAATGGGAAAAGATTTTAACCAACCCTAAAAGTGACAGAGAACTGACCTCTAAAATATATAGAAAACTCAAGAAACTATAGCCCAAACCTCTAAATAACCCAACTAAAAAATGGAGCTCAGAACTAAAAAGGGAATTATCAGCATAAGAAATACAAAAGGCTGAAAGGCACTTGAAAAAGTACTCAACATCTTTAACCATCAAGGGAATGCAAATCAAAACAACTTTGAGATACCACCTTATACCTGTCAGTTTGTCTAAGATAAAAGACACTGATGACAGCCTATGCTGGAGAGGTTGCAAAGCAAGGGGAACACTCCTCCATTGTTGGTGGGAGTGTCAGCTTGTTCAGCCACTCTGGAATGAAGTATAGTGGTTTCTCAGAAAACTGGAAACCCATCTCCCCAAGGATCCACCAACACCACTATTGGACATATACCCTAAAGAAACACATTCATACCCCAAAAGCATTAGATCAACTATGTTCATAGCAGCATTATTTGTAATAGCAAGCACCTAGAAACAACCTAGATGCCCCTCAACTGAAGACTGGATTAACAAACTGTGGTACATCTACACAATAGAGTACTACTCAGCAGTAGGAAAAAGTGATATCCTAAAATTTGCAGGCAAATGGATGGATTTGGAGAATATCCTCCTGAGTGAGGTACCTCAAACCCAGGAAGATAAGCAGGGGACGTACTCACTCATTAGTGGAATCTAAACAGAAAAAAAAAAAAAGCCAAGCATGCCCAAGCTGCTAACCACAACCACTGAACAGCTAACACCTTTGAATGGCTCTTTGGATCCCACTCCCCCTAGAGGAACACCTGACTCAGTCTTGATGTTAGGAGAGAAAGGGACCTTGAATAAAGATATAGAAGAATAGAAAATGTGACTTCTTTATCAATAATAATAATAATAATAATATCAAAGAATAAATAACACATGTATAAAACAGAGTGAATATATTACAGTTTGGAATAATGTTTATATTTGTATATAAAAAATGCATTGTAAAAAAAACAGGGAACACAAGGTCAAGCAACGACTTCTGTTGCCTGAACCCAAGCCCTGAGACAAGCCCAGCTTTGACAGAACACAGCTTGTACATACCACTTTAGCATAATAGCAGCTAGAAAGCACAGGAGCAGCCAACCCTGTGGTAGCCCAGCTGAGAGGTTGGAGGTTAGGATCATCCCCCTTTCAGTCTAAGCAGTGACTTCTGCTGCCTGAACAGAGTCCCTGAGATGGAGCACAGCTTCGGCAGAACACAGTCTGCACAGACCCAAACTGGCATAATAATTCAACATCATGGGAGCAGACAACCCACTGAACTCAAAGCTGATTAAGAGTCCTCAGACCAAAAACCCACTAAGAGCCAACCAAGAATGAATTGAGGAAACAATAGGCAGACTCCAGTGCAAGAATATATACAATAATGATACAATAATGCAAAGATCAACAAGACACCACCAGAAAAAGCAAGTGGTTCTATAGCTTCAAGACCTGAACTTAACAATGAAGAGGAAACAGAAGGAAACAACATTAAAAACAGCTTCATGAAACTAATAGAAGTCTTAAAAGAAGATATTAAAAACTTCCTTAAAGAAATAGAAGAAAATACAAACAAAAATTAGAAGAGATGAACAAATCCCTGAAAGAAAATAAAATAAAAACAAACAAACAGGTGAAAGAAACTTTCCAGGATTTAAAAATTGAAATAGAAGAAATAAAGAAAGCACAAACTAAGACAAAGCTGGAAAGAAAAAAATCTGAAAAAAAGACCTGACACCACAGATTTAAGCATAACCAACAGAATCTAAAGGATGGAAGAGAGAATCTCTGGAGTAGAAGACTCAATAGTAGTAATAAATACATCACTTAAAAAAAAAACACTAAAACTAAAAAAGTCATAACACAAAATATCCAGAAAATTTGAGATACCATGAAAAGGCCAAACCTGAGAATAATTGGAATCAAGAAAGAGAATACCAGCTTAAAGGCATAGAAAATATGTTCAACAAAATTAAGAATACAACTTCCCCACAGTAAAGAAGAAAATGTGTGTAAAGATACAGGAAGGATACAGAACACCAACTACACTAGACCCACCAAAAACTCTGCTCACCATATAATTGTTATCAAGCCACTAAACCAGCAGAACAAAGAAAAATACTAAAAGCTGCAAAAGAAAAAGGACAAATCACCTATTAAGGCAGACCCATCAGAATAACACCTGAATATTCAATGGAAACAATGAAAGCAAGAAGGTCCTGGTCAGACATTATGCAGACATTATAGGTGAATGGATGCCAACCTAGAATACTGTACCCAGCAAAATTATCAATAAACCTAGATGAGTAAAAATATATATTTCATGACAAAACCAGATTTAAACAAGAACTAATCACAAATCTGGCTCTACAAAAAACCCTAGAGGGAAAACTCCAATCTAAACAAACCAGAAACGCCCATGTAACCACAAACAATTGATAAGCCCACAGAAGAAACTCCCCTTCCCCCCAAAAAAATATAAACTACTACCAAAAATAACAGGAAATATGAATCATTGGTCATTAATATCCCTTAATATCAATGGACTCAATTCACCTATGAAAAGACACACGCTAGCATGATAGATACAGTAAAAAAAACCATACTTATTCTGCATATAAAAAACACACCTCAGATTCAAAGGCAGACACAGGCTCAGAGTAAAGGGTTTGGAAAAGACTTTCCAATCAAATAACCCTAGGAAACAAGCTGTTAGAAATTCTAATTTCTAACAAAATAGACTTTAAACGAAAATCAAAAAAAAAAAAAAAAAAAAAAAAAAAAAAAAAAAAAAAAAAAAAAAAAAAAAAAAAAAAAAAAAAAAAAAAAAAAAAAAAAAAAAAAAAAAAAAAAAAAAAAAAAAAAAAAAAAAAAAAAAAAAAAAAAAAAAAAAAAAAAAAAAAAAAAAAAAAAAAAAAAAAAAAAAAAAAAAAAAAAAAAAAAAAAAAA
>PVIH01018380.1:0-22581 GCA_004025045.1 Sigmodon hispidus | reverse complement strand
CCAGAACAGACCCTACATATTCATCTCAGAAAAAAATCCACCAAGATAAAATTCCAATCCTGGATGTCTATGCCACTAACACAAGGGCACCTACATATGTAAAAGAAACACTACTGAAGTTTAAATCTCATATCAAACCTAGCACACTAATAGTGGGAGATTTCAATACTACACTATGACACTTGGATAGGAAACCAGACAGAAACTGAACAGAGAAATAAGGATTCTAACAGAAGTTATGACCAAAATGGACTTAATAGATATATACTGAAACTGACACCTAAACAAAAAGGAATATACATATTTCTCATCACCCCATATAATTTTCTCTAAAATTGATCACTTACTAGGTCTTATCAACAGATACCAAAAAAATGGGTATAATACCTTGTACCATGTCAGATCACCATGGTCTAAAGTTCTAAAAACATAAAATTCACAGAAAGTCTACTAGCTCCTGGAAACTAAATGTCACTCAACTGAATAACCTCTGGGTGAAGGTAGAAATTAAGATAGAAATCAAAACTTTCTAGAATTTATGAAAATGAATCCACAACATACCCAAACTTATGGGACACAATGAAAGCAGTCTTAAGAGGAAAACTCATAGTACTAGATGCCTACATGAAAAGATTAGAGCATTTCCACACAAGAGCACTATCACCACAGCTGAAAGCCCTAGAACAATTAGAAGCAAACTCACCAAGAAGTAGACAGCAGGAAATAATTAAACAGAGAGCTGAAATCAACATAATTGAAACAAAAAGAACAATACAAAGAATCAATAAATCAAAGTGTTGGTTCTTTGAGAAAGTCAAAAAGATAGATAAACCCTTATACAAACTAATCAAAAAGCAGAGAGAGAGAGAGAGAGAGAGAGAGAGAGAGAGAGAGAGAGAGAATCAAAATCATCAAAATCATGAAAAGGGGCAGAGGGGCAGATAACAACAGACCTCCAGAAAATACAGAGAATTATCAGGTCATAATTTGAAAATCTATACTCAAAAAAAAAAAAAATGGAAAGCCTAGAAGAAATGGATAGCTTTCTGGACATATATCATTTACTAAAATTTGATCAAAATCAGATAAAAGACATAAACAGACCTATAACCCTTAAGAAAATTGAAGCTGCAATTAAAAACCTCTCAAGTATAAAAATGTCCAGGTTCAGATGTTTTCATTACAGAGTTCTACCAGACATTCAATGATGAACTATTACCAATACTCCTCAAACTGTTTCACACAGGAGAAATTGAAGGAACACTGCCAAACTCTTTTTATGAGGCCATAATCACCCTGATAACCAAGTCACTTAAAAAGAAAAAAAAAAAGAAAATTACATACTAATTTCTCTCTTAAACATTTATGAAAAATGCTCAACAGAATTCTGGCAAACTGAATACAACAACATATAGAAAGTGTCATTTACCACTACCAATTAGGCGCAATGCTCAACAGAATTCTGGCAAACTGAATACAACAACATATAGAAAGTGTCATTTACCACTACCAATTAGGCTGCATCCCAGAAATGCAGGGATGGTTCAACATATGCAAAACTGTAAATGTCATCTACATATAACCAAACTGAAGGAAGAAAAACCACGTGATCATCACCTTAGATGCTGAAAAAGCCTATGACAAAATCAGTTTTTCTGGTAGCAGCATTTCCTGAGTCTGCTCTGTTTTCTGGCAGCGGCAGATGACAGCCTATGCTGGAGAGGCTGAGGAGCTAGGGAAACAGTCCTTCATTGTTGGTGTGAGTGTGAGCTTCTTCAGCCACTCTGGAACACAGTGTGCCGGTTTCAGAAAACTGAGAAACAATCTCCCCAAGGATCCAGCAATACCACTATTGAACATAAACCCTAAAGATGCACATTGCACCCCAAAAGCATCAGCTCCACTATGATCATAGCAGTATTATTCTTAATAGCAAGAACCTGGAAACAACCAAACTGACTCTCAACTGTAAAATGAATCAACAAACTGGTACATCTACTCAATGGAGTACTACTCGGCAGTAAGAATAGCTGATATCCTAAAATTATCAGACAAATGGATGGAATTTTAGAACATCCTCATGAGCAGGGCATCAAAAACCCAGAAAGATAAGTGGGGGATATACTCAAAACAAGTTGTCATTTCATATAAGAGCTCAAGTTTAGAACATAGCTAAAAGACACAGTGCTTCACTTATGCATTGAATGCCTCTGGCAGAGATGTGGGTGAGGAAGAACTTGTTTCTTTAAGGGCTGGCCACAGGGAGTTTAATTATGCTCCAGTAAGTAAATGAGCATCTTTACTTTTTTGTAAATGGGAGATCTTAAGAGTGGGTATGAAACTGTGAGGACTGATTACTGTGTTTGATGGAGTGCATGATGTAAAATCTCCAAAAGATAAATAAAAATATTTTAAAAAGGCAGAGGAAAGCAAATATCTGTGAGTTCAAGGGCAGAGTGTTCTACTGAGCAAGTTCCATGCCATCCACGTTTATATACTTAGATCTTGTATTAAAAATTAAAATAAAGACTTGTGTGTAAATAAAAAGAACAGAAAACACAAAAATTGCTAAGAGCATACTAGGAAATGTCAGATACTACTTTAGCAATTCTGTTTGAAATGTGATAACATATCTAATTCATATATCCTTTTTTATTACAAAGTTATATCATTTACAAAAATTTTTATGTATTCAAATATCAAATTAATTTATGTGTAATGCTAAAATTATTACATGTATATGACAACTAAAGTAACAGTAATTGGAGACCAGAGAAGTAATGTTACAGTACACAAATGGTCCAACTACAGCTTACTCATAGTATTCTTACTCATAGTTTTAACTAATTTTTTTGTATTTTCTTGAATGCACATTTATATATTTATAGTATAAAATACATATTTAACAGTGATGTAATTAGTGACTTTTATTTTTATCCTACTCATCATCTTTTAGCACTCATCTATTGTCATCTTGCCTTTTCATCTTTCTCCTATTCTTTATCTTTTCTCTTCATTCCTATTTACTGGTTCATAATGGCAGTTCTTCATTAATTCTACCACATTATATTTACTATTGCTTTTAATTGATTGTTTTCAATAGAATTGTATATATATTGAATATCTATAACATATATAGACACACAACATACATATATAAAAATATGAGATAAAAATGTATACTGTATTCTTAAAATAATGAACATTTTGATCAAAAGCAGGTATTCTTTTGAAATGAAGCATAGACAACTTTTAATTCTTAAAACTTTTAAATTTTCTTATTCTAATTCTACGTCACAGCGTTCTTTTGTACTTCATCCAAATAAAATAGCATATGAAATCTATTTATAAAGAAATTGTTATTCTTCAATATTTTTACTATTTTTACATTGTTAATTGTACATGATTTATAAATTTTTTAAAAGTTCTTTTATTTTAGGAATTTGCACAGCTTTTGAGAGGGAAATATGCCAACTAGTTATTTACTCAATACCAATTGATGGCCATATATTCATTTGTGCATGATTGGCAATTATTGTACTTTGGTTTGTGAATTAAAATTTAATAAAAAGACATGACCTTGGGAAGTAGATTGATTGGATGTATTAGGTAAGGTGGAATGACATAATAGTATACAAATATAATCAAAAAGTGAACAAACCTATAAAAATTTTAAATACATAGGATTTACATTGATTCAGGTTTGTCTAGGAATTGTCCTATTCTTATTTATGGTTTAATTCTGTACTTATTATGTCCATATTTTTGTTTATTAAACATCTAAAAGAGTAAATATATTAAATACAGTATGTAAAACTTTTTACATTAGAGATAAAGATAAGTGAATATGAAATAACAATCTAAATGTAAAAGAAATAAAAAGAAAACTAACATCAATAACAATTTTTCAAATACATTACGTAGAATTAATTCTTGAAATATCAAAATACCATAAATCTGTCCTGTTATCTGTTAAAAGAAGACATTGGTCACATCTGATAATTTTGTCACACTGTATCTACTAATAACTCACAAATTCAAGGTGAAGTCTCAGATGATAAATTGAGGTTAGGCTTGGTTAATTTGAGGTCTCAGTCAAAAAGCATTTACACAGCCTCTGCTGTTGTCCCATAGGGAGGCAGTTACACATATGTTCTTTAAATACCAAGCAGAATTTTATAAATCCAGGAATAGCAAATAGGATTGCCTTGTCCTCTAAGTATCAAGGACCCCTGTCTCCATATTATCAAATATGTTTTTAATCACAGAATGTCAGAAAGAAAGGTGACATTGAGTTATAGCTCCTTTATTGTTATTACAACTGAATATAGTTAGCTTGAGGTGAGAAGGGACATTTGTTTATCTCTTTCCTTATTTACCATTTTTTCTTCTTTCTAAGCCATATATCACACATCAGGAGAAAAATGCAAGTTTAATGTGATTGGACTGGTTGAACTCAAAACTTTATAAAAGACCTTAGAAAATCCCGTTTAAAACCTGGCTTATAATAGTTACAGAAACTGTTTAATATAAATTTCAAACAACAACTACAATCAAACTTCAAATCTGGGGAAAAGAAAAAACTATCGGCTTTATAGATAATAACATTTTGAGTCCTAAGGTGGACCAGGGTCCAAGCAAAGATTCAGGCTTGGAAGTAGTTAATGTAAAAGGCAAGCACATGTTTTTGTTTTGTTTTGTTTTTTATACAGAAAAATCATATATCCTAGTTTTATGAAAATCTACCTGTCTTCATGTTATATAAACCAGGTACACATTTTAAAGGGCATTATGTTCCCTGTAATTATGTCAACATCACCAATACAAGACCTCACTTACATACTACATAATAAGGCACCACAATTTTGAAAATGTGATAAAGAAATGAAAAATGTTATCATATGGGGTAGTCTGAATATGCCTAATATAATCACAATGGTCCTCATATTGGTAAAATTTCCTGCTGTGCTCTTCAACTTAAATGCTGTCTTATGGTAAAGACAACTAGCTTCATTTCTGTTAGTGATCAAATTTGTTTCTCAAGATCAAGAAAGAACCAACTGTAACCTCTACCACAAATGGTTCTGTTCTCTTATTCAGGAAATAAAAGTCCCTGCCTGTTATTCAGGAGGATGTTATGTCCATCTTTCAAATTTACCTTTATTTCATAAGGTTTTTATGACTAGTTGTTATGACACCTTTATAATGACACCCTTGTTATGACCATCTTGCATTCATGTCTTTGTTTTAGCATGTTGTTATGAGCAACTTCTTATACATATGTATGTTCTGATTCTCTTACCCCACCCATTTGGCTTCCAAATATCCCATTTTCAAATAAAAAACACCCTTATGTTCTCTGTGTCCAGTGCTGATGCCTTGAATTTTGTCTATGAGAGGAACAGCCCATGTATAAAAATAAAAAGCTTAATGTAATTAATTTCTGTGAGTGGTCTTCCTGTGCTCATCTGTGGGATTAACAATATGTGAAAAATATGACAGAAAAAGAGAAACAAAAATAGATGCAATTTTAGAGTAAATATTCAGCATATTCACAAATTTTGATTATAAAGAGTACAAATGGAATATGGAAAGTGATTATTTTCATTGAAATTACCAGAATGGTGTGGTGATATTTATATTATAGTTTTAGGTTGTGGTTTTGAGTATAGACTGAAGAGGTCCACATTGTCCGAGTTTCAGAAATGTGTTACTAAAAGCAAAATATTTTAAGATATAAATTATATAATTGTGTGCACAGCAACAGTAGATCAACATTGTATCCTTAAACCAGGTGTGAAAAATTTCTCTAATTAATCATAATATGCTGACAACTATAAACAGGGTAATAATTACAGGCAAATGTTTAAGAGTGAGAGGGAGTCTGTTTAGTTTCACTTTACCACAATTGATTACCCAATTCTAAGATAGTAGGCACTGAAAAAATACTTATGAGTAACATTATGTAAACTTATGATGTCATGTTTATATATTTATGTACCTACATGTACATATATATATTAATATGTATGCACATAAATGAATATGTATATATGTATGCATATGTAGATACATATACATAAATAAAAAGGAAGCTAAACATTTAAAAGATTTTTATGGAGTTGAAGACAGGAAAGGAAAAGAGAGATTATATAATTATATTATAATTTTAACAAGTAAAAAACTATTAAAACATTATGTGATCAAGAAAGATATAAAGTGATCACACTGAAATTTCAAAATGAAAGGAGAATGGTCTCAAAAATACAATATATAACACTCAAGTCAGTTGCTTGTTGGTGTATATTAATGTCATTTTTAATGAGAATTCTAAGGGATTTCAGAAGATCTATTATAAGTCATAGAAAAATTTATTTTACAGGAGGAGATTATGTCTTTAAGTTAATGAAAAGTGAAAGTTGTGAACAACTTCACAGAACATTTACATGTGTATTTTGAATTAAAAAATATCAAAAGTGAGTATGGATTTCCCACTAATTGATGATTCTAGAAAATTTTAGTCTATCTGGAATACAAAAGACACTACTACCATCTTCTACCAGCAATGTTTAATCTATAGGAAAGATTCAAAGTATGACTATGAAAAACTTTCTTAATATCTTAGGATGAGCAGAATTATTCTTTTATTTGAGGAATAGATTTTTTTATTATATTAGTAGTCCACTTGCAATAAAGCTATGCAATAGAACAGATACTCTCCCCTGTCTCTATCATACCTAATTTAAAAATTTTTGATGATATGAATTCAATTTTTCACCTCATGAAATATACTTCGATTGGGTCTAATAAGAGCTGAATGATTTTAAAACTCCTGTAGAGCAAATTTACATGTATATTCAGCATAATATTCAGAGAGCAAGTTATGGCCTGTGAAAGATCTGATAATTGATCTTAAAAGATTAAAATCACAATTCTCTAAACCTACTGTATATGAAATATAGGATACTGAATAGATGATTAAGTTCAAAGTTGAAGAAAGTAATCAACCAAATAATAGGGAATGTGATACCAGGAGTAACTGAGATAAGAAATGTATGGGCTATTGAATATGAAAAGTAAGCTTATAGAATATAGGAAACCAAAGGAAATGAATATTTTCTTCTGCTTCCAAAATTTTTGTACCTGGTAATGCCATGGCCTCAGCATTATGAAATCTAAAATGTATCTGGCCTATCAATGCTTGATAATAAATTTGTTGGATTGTGTCTAGCTGTTAAATTTGTAGTAATTGGTAGTCTTTTTATGGTTAGTAAATCTATTGACTTATGATCTTACTACACATGTCCTTGCAAGCACTGAGTGCCTAATTAGACTTGAGATCCACTCATTAAGCAATAAATCATGTCTGGTATGTAAACCTAGGAGGTTTCCAAGGGATAGTGAGGTCATGTACATTATAGAAATATTTACTAACAACTTTTTTCTATACCAGTATAAGTCCTTAGAGTATTTTAAATATTATACTGACTTTATAGAAATATGTAGTGATAGAATCTTACCTAAGAAGATTCTCATTACATCAAATGAAGACCATCACAGAATTAACACCTGGACATAAGGCAGAAATCAATAGATCACAGAAAGTCCATCCCTAAAAGATACCTCTATATCATGCCTCCTGCATATATGGCTCATGAAACACCACAGAAGAGGGGGTGTTATGATTGTAAGTGTCAGAGTATTAGGAAGTCTGCTAGGAAACAGTCTTTCATAGAAATGACAGCACATATAATACTAGAGAGCAATGATAGTAACAATGAACACGTTATGGAAGGAAAAAAATTCCACAGTTTATCCCTATAGAAAGAACTACTGAGAAATCAATAATATTAAGAGAATTAGCCTACTGCAGTGTGATAAGCCTAAAATTATATACCAATAACAAAGTCAGAATGTTGCATTTCTATATGTTTCTACATATATGTACATACATACATATGCATGTATGTAAGCATTAATAATTATAAAAGAAAACAGGCTATCAAATTGAGTGTGGGATGGCCTGTGGTAGTAGCTGGGAAAAGTGGGTAGGAGAAAATGAAGGGGAGTAAATTTTACAATTGTATTTTAATTTTCTAAGGAGAAAATTTTAAAAGATAATGGCTAATTAAATTAGAGTTCAAGAAAATAGTATGCCTCAAAATGAGGCAGAGAGGCGAACTGAGAAAAAAAGAAAAATCATGTCACTACATTTTTTTCTGTTGAGGTTTTTATTAAGTATAAAATCAGTGTTCATTCCAGATTGGCCTGAGCTTTGACAATGAAATTGGTTCCTGGTTCCCCTGCTCCATTCACCTGAGGAGGAAATAATTTAAACCCTCAGTTGTTTATTTAACTTTGCTTCAAACTCAATAGGTATGTACAATAGGAGTGAGCCAAAGAAATTTATTTTCATCAGTTAAGCATTCAGGTTTTCTTAGATTTGTCTAAGAGAGAGGACATATAATGGCATATATTATTCATCAGTAGTTATCCTTTGTGTTTATTTGAAGGCATGAGTTGATACTTTGTGATTTGTCTCCTAAGTGTATGTTTATTTGTGTGATTGAGTATGTCTGTCTGTCTGTCTGTCTGTCTCTCTCTCTCTCTCTGTGTGTGTGTGTGTGTGTGTGTGTGTGTGAGAGAGAGAGAGAGAGAGAGAGAGACAGAGAGAGAGAGACAGAGAGAGACAGAGACAGAGAGACAGAGAGACAGTGAGAGACAGAGAGACAGAGAGGGAATAACAGAAACAGGCAGAGAAAAAGACACAGAGAAAGAGTGTGGTAATTCAGCACCGAACTGTATGCATCATTGATAGGCAATCTACAACTGAGATTCCTTTCACTTTTTACCTTTGAAACAATGCCTCCCTAAATCACCCAGGAATTTTTTAACTCATTGTTCCAGTTTTTTTTGGGCTTGTCTTCCCAAACCAAACTTGCAAATAGCTGGGACTATAGGATTGTCATCAGGCCTGGCTTTGAGATTATTTTTTAAAATAATCAGTGCCTAGGAATTTGAGCATTTCCTTTTGCGAAATCAAACAAATAATTATGAATTATTTGTTGTATAATATTTACTACTATTTATCTTAATTCTTCTGATTATAAATAATTTCCTAATATTTCTCCTCAGGGAAGGTTATAGAAAATAAAATTAAAATATCAGTGTTAGGTGTGTTTTTAAGAATTCAGTCTTTGTTTTCAAGGAGAAATATATCTGAATATGAGGTATTATTGAAGATGTTATTTCAAACTTTCATTTATGCAATATCATACAGAGCATAGTTACTCATTTGAAATGTCTGCTCTGAACGCTTTTCATAGAAATTTACTCTAGTAAGTTTATATGTTGCTTGAATATGAGATAGTTCTCGAGACCACTGAGTCTCCCATGATATAGATCATGACTGTTCATTTTTTTTGATTTTCTTACTAATACTCTGGTCATGCTTTGTATTTCATTAAGGAAAATAATGAATCTGTACACATTTCTGGGCAATACAATCCTTTGACCAGTGTTTGTCCATTTTTTGTTTGTTTTCTTATTACTGTAAATAAAACTTCTTGTTGCCAAAGAAGCCACCCATTAGTAGATAGCCACTTCTTTATTCTGATAGATATTTTGCCCAAAATATGTTAGGTTTCTACTTTAAAGTGAATATTACCAGAACTTCACTCATTATACAATTTACTCATATTTTAAAATACCAAATTACATTATATATTTTCATTTTCTATTCTTTAGTTAATGGGCATCTAAGTTGCTTTCATTTTCTAGGTATTGTCAATAGGGAAAGTAAAGTAAATATATGTGCAGGTGTGTAGTATGATATAATACAATATTAAAATATGCACAAAATAAGATATAAACAGGGAGTGTGGTAGATTAATATATAACTTTTTGAGAAGTCTGCACTCACTGATTTTTTAAGTGGTTGTTAGTAGATTATGTTTCACACGTCACTGTTTCTAGGTTTCCCTTTTCTCCCATTACGTCAGGATTTGCTCTCATTTCTATTGCTGATTATTGCATTTTTACTGGTGAAATGGAATTTCAGAGTAGTTTATCTCTCCATTTCTCTGATGGCTAGGGATGTTGACTATCTTTTCTCTACTTGCTTCTTTTATTTTTTTCTCACCATACTGCTTTTAAAGACCATATGTTTTGTTTCATTATATAGCTCACTTTTAGATAGTTTAGTATCTTCATTTTTTGTCTTTAAAGTATTTTTTTATATATATTGTGGAAACTAAACACCAATTAGTTGAGTCATGCTTTATGTCTCTTTAACCAAGTGTATACCTGGAAAAAAATTTCCTATAATTTTGACTTTCTCTTTATTCATTTAATGAATCATATGTTGTAAAGAAAGGTTTTCACTTGATCTTAGTCCAAAGCTCAAGAAGTCTCAGAACTCCTCAAAGATGATGCCAGCTAAGACTCCTAGTAATTGTGGAGAGTATACTTGAACTTGCTTTCCTCTGTAATCAAATTGATGACAACCCTAATTGTTTTCATAGAGCTTTCATCCAGAAACTGATAGAAACAAATGCAGAGATCCACAGCTAGGTCTGGGCAGAGATTCTAGAGTTTAGCCAAAGAGAAGGAAGAAGCATTATATGACCAAAAAGTTCAAGATCATTTGGGAAAATTCACAGAGAAAGCTGACCTGAAATTTGAGAGCACACTGACTATTACCTAAGGGCCAGGAAACCTGCATGAGACTGAACTGGGCCCTCTGAATACAATGACAGTTGTCTGGCTTGAGCAATTAGTGGGGTTTCTGGCAGTAGACTAGGATTTATTCCTAGTTCATAAACTAGCATTTTGGAACCCATTGCCTCTAGAAAAATACCTTGTTCAGCTTTGTTACAGTGGAAAGTGGCTTGTTGACTCTCAGTGGGAGCCTTATCTTCTTTGAGGAGTGAGTAGTGGGGTATAGTTAGGGGGAAGCTGTGGGGTGAGTGAGAAGAGGAGAGGGAAGAAGAACTGTGGGTGGTATGTTAAAAAAAAAAAAACTTTAAATAAAAAATACCCAAAAATAAAACAAACTACAACAAAAAACAACAAAACCAGAAAAGTTTAGGTATATGAGACACCACTTGTTGGTTGTTGGTTTTATTACCTTTGCTTTTGGAATGCTACTGCAGCTATATATTAATATGGATTTACTTTTTACCCTAATAATGTTAAATATTATTCCCAATCTTGGAGTCTTATTTCATTTGGAGTTAAGTTCTATGAAATGTGAAAAATAAAGATTAGATTTTATTCTCCTGTCTGTTAAAATGTAGAATATAAATTTTTTGGAATTTGTTGAAGACAATTTTATGTTTTAATGGATAGTTTTTGCATTTTTAGAAAATATCAGTCAGCTGTAGTTGTGATTACTTATCTGTGGGTTTAACCTTCTATGACATTGAACTGTGTGTCTATTTCAACGAGTTCTCTCATTTAATATTCTTATATATCTGCAGTGCAGTTCAAGATCTCCTTTGCTAAGGCCTACAATTGTTCTTTTTCTTGGGATTAACTTGGTTATCTAATGCCTTATGTGATTTCTTGTATATTTTAATATATTTTTCATATATGTGAGTAAATGAAGTCTGAGATTTTTATTGGTATTTCTTGTTATCTATTGATTGTTTTGTATAGGATAAATATTTCTTAATTCGAAATTTGTTCAGTACGAAAGTGAGATCTTTGAATATCACATTGTTTTCCTTATTCCTTTCTTCAGGGTTTTACAATTCTTATTGTGCTTCTCTTCCATCTCTTGGTTTGGTTATGCTTGTATCTGTAGTTCCAGCTCTTTTCATACTCCAAAAACATTATCTCAACTATATCCATAGCAACATTATTCATATTAGCAAGAACGTAGAAACAAACTAGATAACCCTCAACTGAGGAGTGGATTAACAAACTGTAGTACATCTGCACTATGGAGTACTACTCAGCAGTAAGAAAAAAAATGATATTCTAAAGTTTGCAGGCCAATGGATGGATTTGGAGAATATTCTCCTTAGCAAAGTATCACAAAACCAGAAAGATAAACAGGAGATGTACTCACTCATTAGTGGACTTTAAACAAAAAGCAAAGTATGTCCAAGATTCAAACCACAACCACTGAACAGCATGGGATCTGAAACACCTTGGACTGGCACCCCGGAGCCCATTCCTTCCAGAGGAACACCGGACACAGTCTTGATGTTATGATGAGGAAAGTGGATCTGCCTGGAGTGGATGCTGAACTCAGCCACCTTGGGACCTTGGGACCTCCTGCCCTTGCTGGGGAGGAGATAAGGTGATGGGGAGAAGAGATAGGGACTGGGAGAGGCTGGAGGGGGAAGGGAGTTTGAACAGGGCCATACATGGATAAAAAATGAGACTTTATTCATAACAAAAAATATAAAAAATACTTTTATTGTGTTTTAATCTTTATTTAAGTTTATGTTTGTGTTTGTGTGTGTGCGTGTATGTGTGTGTACACTGTTATTTGGTGGAGCCTCAGATTTCTACTTCAATATGTTTGTCATGGATACAATGAGAGGATACTTGTTTCTGTGGTTTGATTTTGTATCCTAACAGTTTGTCAAATACCAGTTTTCATCACTAAAATATTTTTCAGGAGTGTGTTTTTATGTACTGAATCAGATAATTTTCAAATGAAATACTTCCACATTATCTTTTCTTATTTTCATCTCTTTTAAAATTTCTCTTTTTTCTTTAACTGAGACTTCAAATATTCAGCAAGAGTGAAGGGAGTGGACACTCTAGTCTTGTTCTTGATCTTATTGGAAATATTTTGATTTCTTTTCGATTTGGAATAATGTAGCATATGTTTGTCATAATATTATGAAGTCATGTTACACCATGATTCCTCCTTGTCAAAGTTCATTTTAACATCTATTAGCATGACTAATTGATTTTTGTCTTACCTCCATTTATGTGATAGTTTTATTTTATTGCTTTATGTATGCTGAACAATGCTTAAACCCTTAGAATATAGCTAACTAAATTGTGATGATTTTTTGATGTGAGCTTAATTTAATTTGCTAGTATGTTATTGGTGATTTTCTTCAACTTTCTTCATTAATTAATTAATTAATTAATTAATAACTTCTGTTTTGGAAGTGGCTTAGGTATAAAGGTAATACTCTATAAAATAAGATTATAAATATGCTTTCTTTTTTCATTTAAAGAATATTTTGGTTTTACTATTTGATGTAATTCTTTGAAACACTGATAAATACTTCAGTGGATCTATGTGGTCATAAAATATTTGTAGTTTGGAGGATTTATGCAGCTCTTTACAGTACAACATTTACACCAAATGGAAATCTATTATCAACTATTTATGAATAATTTACAGTTTTACAGTTTTCTGTTTCTTCTTATAGATTCCTGTGATTTTTCAATATATATTTTAGTTTGTGTTAATAACAAAAATCAATCTGTTGCTATATACTTTCTACTTCCCAACTCTTACACTGTGATGCTATTATTATTAATGTATACGAAGACAGTGTTTATCTCATATCTTGACAAATAGTTTGCTATGAGATGTACTTTCACAAATACAATTTGAAACAAAAGGTAATGTGCCAATTCTGAATCTAGGCCTCAAGAAATCCAGGCTATATCTATGTGTTATTACTTAGTACTGTGGAATGTTTCTAACAATAAGAGCCTAATAATATGCTCATCTACTCTTATCATTACAATTATATAAAATATCACATCAAATTACTAAGCAGTTTGGAATTACCTGATACTATGTATTCAGGTGAGAATCCTCCCAGTTTTCGAAACATCTGGCAACAGGTGTATAAGTAAGTCTATCACAGAAAGAAATAATAGATAGTCCCATCTCTTTCATAAACAAGATTGATAGAATTAAGTTCAGCTAACAAGATAGAAAACAAAAGCATTTCTTTAATAATATTGCTTTGTTATGATAGTCCTGAGTAACAGATACTTTCAGAATTGTGTGTCTTTTGCAAAAGATTAAAATGCACAGTATTCCTTTTTTATCTTTAAAACTGCATATATTACTGACGTTCTCTGCAAGATTTCTCTGTTCTCTATCAATTTTAAGTACTATACTCATATTAAGAACATTAATCTTTTTCTGCAAAAGAAATAATTAAGTTTTTAATTTTTCACATGTTGATGTTATGTTTTCAACCACAGTACATTTTTGTTAATGTCTATTAAAACTTGACATTTTAAACTTAAATTTTAGTTATTTTCATCACTGCAAAATACATCTTTTCTGTATTTTTGATGGTCTCCTCATAATTTCTTCTAGCATTTTCTGACAATTTTGCAGTTTAATTTTATTTTTCTTATTTAGGATATAAAAATACAAAATCACAGATAACATTTATAATACCTATGAAACTTATTATATCACTTACACTGTCACTGTTTGCCATGTTTCCGGTCTTAAAGAACCACTATATTAAGAAATGCTTCCCCATCTTCTTTTTAGAGAGAGTAAATCCTCTTATGGGAAGTCAACGAAGTCTGGCATATCAAGTTGAGAGATGACCAAGCCCCTGCCCCCATATCAAGGCTGAGCAAGGTATCCTTTTATAGGGAAGGGACACTTTAATCAACTAAGTCCCAAGCTTTTCTGAATCCCTGTAAAAGATTTTTTAGTGACATAATGTGAGGAGGAAAAATCTTAGGTCAGTAGCCTACAAATAAAGGACATGGAATAAAGAAACTTATTGTGTTTTGAAGAGTTTTGTTTTTCCTATTTCTAACCAAAACATAAGATTCTAACACAAAACAAAACAACAGTTTTCTTAGAACTCTTTATAACTGTGGTGCCAAGTTAGAACTGAGAAGATGCCTGCATTACAAATTAAACAGTATTAGATTTCTACTTGTTTCCTTATAAAAAATATGATAGTTGGACTACACAGACCTCATCCTGTAAGTCAGGCAAATATCTAATAGATTCCACCAGTTATGTTTCTTTAAGGAACCCAGCCTAGTAACCAACTTTGTCTTAGTTATTGCTAAAGTGTTTTATTTTCCACATCAATCATTTTATTGCTGCTCTTTCATTTTTTTATACTTGGTTTTAATGTTCTCTTCTCACAAATTATCCACCAGCCTTACAGCATTATGTTTTCTAATTCTAATATATAATTTTTTGCTTTCTAAATAAAGTTTTCAGTTAAAAATGAATAAACTAATACCACTTAAATTTGTAACACTCAACTCAATAAAACTACCAAGAATACCAAAACCAGACACGACAAGTTTTAAATTTGCTTTCAGTTTTGAGGTTAAAATGGGTAGGACACTAGAATTGATATTAAAACTGTGTGTACTAAAATAAAAAAAAAAAAAACACTTATTAAGTGAATTAAAAAGATGAATAACTTTTTATTAAGTAAGGGAAATCATGATTAGTGTTTAAGAAATAAATTATTTCTAGGCTGTCTTCTCTTTTCTCTCTTTTTCAACAATTCCAATATTCCAGTCTCATCCCCAGCTCTGCAAGCAGAATATCCATGGCAGCATTCCTTGCCACCCTGCTTATATAACCTGTGTAACTCATAGATCTACTCCTTCTACCTTCCACACACCACTTGTTAATTTTTCCCAACCACAACCCCAGCAAGAAACCCCTGCTACTCGAAATGCTGATTCTCCCAGGGTATGTAGTAGGCTAAAGGCTGACCGGTATCTCTATTACTGATCCTGGGATCCAATTTCTTCATTTTACTCTCCACCTGTATCACAGAAATTTGCTGAGATATCCTTTTCATTTTTCACCCATCCCCAACTGATCACAAAGGTGTTTGTCCACAACCATTTCTCTTCCATTTTGTCTCAGTATCACATCCTTCCAACACCAGCAGGCATTTCCTATGAACACATTAGCTGATCTATCCAGTAAAACAAAACATGCACAGGAATCACACTCTATAAACACCAAGAGGAATCAGAAAACCAACAGAAAGGAGGGGAAAGGTGAGGTGGGAAGAGAATTTCTCTTGAGAGTGTAAGATAGTTGAGTGGGAGGAATAACAACAATTAGGGAGAACAAAGAAATAAATATCTTGATAGAGGGAACCATTGAATGGTTAGAGAGAAACATAATGCTAAAAAAAACATTCAAGAAACCAACCAGATTTTCTCAGTTACAACTCCAAGAAATAGTATATAAGTTGCCTAAATAGGACTTGCCCTATAATCAAATAAATTATCATCATAGAAACTTCATTCAGCAACTGATAAAGGAAGAAGCAGATATTCATAGCTAAGCACTTTGTTGAGCTCCTGGTCCAGCTGAAGAAGGGGAAGAGAGAGTACTTGAAGCTGTTTTGAATGCAGAGCTCAGAGGAAATTGTAACACAGGGTGCTCTGAAATATTAGATCATCTGGGCCATCCATATTTACCTGAGCTTTTTTAGCAGATCTTTGTAAATCAAACTTTATTTTCTTTAACTTGGAATAAATCCATAGCCTTTCATTTGTGAAAATAAAAACAAAACCTCTTCTCCAAAGGGTTAGGATTAGGGTTAGGGTTAGGGCAATGTCTTTTATATTCAATTTTAAGGTCAAGGCATTTACAAAATATATAGGTTGAATCAATCCAGCAGCTTTTATAAACAAATGTCTTGTAGCTGCTTTTGTTTTTTCCTTTGCAGTCAGAAAAACTAAAAGACAAGACAATAACATATTGTATCAGACTTTCTGTGTAATTTTCTTCTTTATGTGGCTTATTTTTATTATTTACTGTATTCTCTTTTTTAAGGATTTTCTCTACATTTTTTTCTTTTCTGTTTCAAGCCTACATATATTTTTTTGAGCGTATTGTAAGCTCTTTAGTGGTTTTTTTTTTTTTTCTGAAACTGTTCTTACTGTACATCTTTTATCTTTTTCTGACCAAACGTTTTATCTGTTAAACTTGGTTAAAATTAAAGGTTTGGATAGGGAGGGTGACTGACTCCACCTAGCTCATTAGTCTAGCTTCATAGAGAGTTTCTTCTTAGCAGAGGTACTGGCAGTAACCACATTTACCATCCCAATCTGGGGAATTTTAGGGTCCAAAACTTCACCAAGTAGAGCACCTCTGCCTTCTGCTTATAAACTCAATTTAAGTATTTGACAGCAGGGCCTCTTAAAAGAGCCATATTTTGTTTTCCTGCTAACTCTGTGTCAGAAAATGTCTCTTAAAGAAGCCTTGCCTCTGCTTGCCACCAACGAATAGAGCACCCTGCAGAAAATGCTGCTATCAAGAAGCTGTCTTTGACTCAGTTTTCTTGTTGACTGTATAAACAAAAATCTTAAATCCATCATATGTTTGGACTGAGGCTTCTATGAGACTGTGAGAACAAGCCATGTTGTAACTCAAGTTCAAAGCTATTATGTACCATGGCTCACTTGAGAGGCACAACTAGAGATGTGTTTTTGGCTCCATTTCTGTGTTCTAAAACTCCTTTTCAGCTTTCTCAGACTTTATGTAAATGTACATATCCTACATTGGACTGCCAATTATAGTCTAAAGTTTCTGGTCTATTTTAGCCCACAAGTTCAGACTTGTAGTCTGACAGCCAGTTAGTCTTAAATGATCATACAAAGGCTTGCATTAATTACAAAATGTTTGGCTTATACCTCAGGCTCATTTTTAAATTAAAGAAATCCACAAAACAACATAAGATTGGAGAAAATAAATAAATTCATTAAAAATCAAAGGAAAAAACAAACTAACAGTTGAACTAAAGGAAGAAAATTGTTGCAGGCTTGAAAATTGAAATAGAAGAAATAACAAAAAAATGGGGAAATAATGGAAATATAGTGTTCAGGAATTCAAACAGGAACTACATAGGCAAACATCACCAACTAAATATGAGAGATGGAAACCACAGGAATTGAAGATATAAAAAAATATGGTTCCATTGGTTAAATAAAAGTTTAAATCTAAGAAATCTCTGATACCAAATATCCAGAAAATCTGGTATACAGAAAGGACTAAAGCTATCAGTTTTAGAAAGAGGAGAAGAAAAAAATCCCAGCCCACATCTGAGAAATTTTGTCTCTCAATATCATTTCAAAAGCTTTTTAACTCATCTAAAAAAAGGATATACCTATAAGGGTACAAAAAGGATACTGACCATCAAATAATTGGATTTGATAAGAAAGTCAATTGACACATAATAATTAAACAATAATCATATTAAAAACAAAGAAATAATATTAAAAACTGTAAGAGAAAATGCAAAGCAACATATAAAAGCAGTCCTATTAAAACTGAATCAAACAAAAAGAGATGCTCAAAGCCAGAAGGTCATGACTAGATATTCTGCAGACTGTAAGAGAATATATGTCTGTCCAGACTTCTATATCCATAAATCTGTCAATTAGTTTAAATGCAGAAAACAAAATATAATATAATAAAACAAATTTAAACAGTATCTTCCTATATGCCAACTTTAAGAGAAGGTACTAGAATAAACCTTTGGCCTAAGGAGGTTAGCTTTTCACCTGAAAAAAAGGAAATAATATCAAAGCAGCAAAGTTAAAAAGTAAAACACACAAACACACATCATCGTCATCATCAATATCTCTCAATACCAATGATCTCAATTCCCCAATAGAAACAAACACTCTACGAGTGTAAATTAAAAAATAATAAAACAAGATTTGTCCTCTTGCTCTATCTAAAATATACATGTCAACCACAAGAACTGATAGTACTTCAGTTTGAAGGATTGGAAAAGAATATTACAGGAACAGGATCAAGAATGGTGGCTGTCATAGTCATCATAGTATTTAACAAAATAAAATTTAATCAAAAACTAATCCTAAAAGATAAGAAATAATACTATATATGCATCAAAGAAAAAATACAATGTAGTGAGATTATGCTGGTATGTTGTAAATATTTGTTCCACCTATGGGTTTAATAAAAAGCTGATTGGGCAAAGGCAGACAGGAAGTTTTGGCAAAACTACCAGGCTAAGAAAACTCTGGGAACACCTCAGAGCAAGACAGACGCTACAGAGCTGCCAGAGAGACAACACAGATGCCACAGAGTTGCTGGACCAGCCAGGAGATGCAGAGAAAAGGTACTGAGATACATGAGATACATGACTTAACAAGATAAGAGAGTTGGGTTAGTTTAAGACTAAAGAGCTAGCAAGTTATATGCCAGGGTCCTAGGCCAATCAGTGTAAAAATAGTATAAGCCTGTGTGTGTTATTTGGGCCTAAGTGACAGTAGGGCTGAGAGTAGGTCCAATTCTCTGGTCGAAACTGGAAAGTATGGGCCAGAAACCTCATACAACAATACAAATGCCATTTAGATTTGTAACAGCTATGCTCAAAAGCAAAAACTACACAAGCTTATTAAAAAAAAAACTACTATAACTAAAATAATATATTGGTTCTAAAACTTTGACAGTATAAAACTTCAGTTCACTGCTTTCACTAAATGAACAAATCATCCAAACAAAAAATAAACAGAGAACTACTAGAGCTAATCGATATTATAAACTGGATGGATCTAACAAATACTTACAAATATTTTAACCAAACAAAAAAGATTATATCTTCTTCTCTACAACTCATGGTACTTTTGGCATAATTAGCCACTTGCACAGTCACATAGCAAGCCTCAACAAATAAAAGACTAAAATAACTCCATTGATATTATCAGAATCCTATATATTAAATTCTGATATCAACAAAATAGAAAAATACAAAAACTTAACAACTCGTAAAAATTAAACAGTAAAGTAAGAAAGAAATTGAAGACATTCTAGAACCCAATGGAAATTAATACACAGCATACTCAAACTTATGGGATTCACTGTAAAGAGAGTGCTGAGGAAAATTCATAGCACTGTCTACTTAAAATAATAATTAAATATATATCATATTAGAAAATTATTGTTTCCAGTTAAGGTGTATTTAACAAAATACCTAAAATCTCTAGAACAAAAAGAAGTACATTCAAGAAGAGTAGAAGGCAAACATAATTCAATTGTTTTAAATCAATTAAATAGAAATAGAGAACAATACAAAGTATCAGGGAAACAAATTTTGTTCTTTGAGAAAGTAAAAAAGATGTATAATCCCATATTCAATGTAAGTAAAAAACAATTAAAGAATACAAAAATTAGCAAAATTGGAAGTAAAAAGGGAAACACAACAGATAACAAAGGGATCCAGAGCATCATAAGAACATAGTTTACAATCCTATAATCCAACAATTTAAAAAATCTAAAGGAAATGATCATTTGTCTCAATAGTTACCACTTGTGACATCAAATCAAGATAAAAAGTTTATAAAGAACTACAGCCTTTAATTAATTAGAGACAATTGTTACAAGTCTCAAAACTAAAAAAATAAGTTCAGGCCCAAATGGTTTTAGAACAAAATTCTACCAGATAGTCAAAAAAGAGTTTTACCAATACTCCTCAAATTATTTAACAAAATAGAAACAGAAGGAATATTAAGCAACTTATTTTATGAGTACATGGTTACTCTGATACTCAAACCACATAATGACTCAATAACGTACAAGAATTACAGACCAATTTTCTTTATTAATGTATATGCAAGAATACTCAATAAAATATGTTTGGAAAGAATTAAAGAAATCATCAAATTGTTCAAAATAATCAAATAAAATTCATGCCATAGATGCAGAGATTGCTTAACATACAAAAATTGCTAAAGGCAATTGACATATAAATATAATGAAAAAAATCATGATTATCTCATTAGGTGTCACAGAGCCCCTTGGCAATATTCAACATTCTCTCATGATAAAATTGGTAAGAAAAATTATGTACACAATGGTCTTGAAGAAACATAATAACAACAATTTAGAGCATACCTATAAAAACATCAAATTAAATGAAGATAAAAATATAAAGAAATTCCACTAAAATTAGGGAAGAGATAAGGTTGTCTACTCTTCTCATATTTATTTATTATAGTACTTGAATTCTTAGCTAGTGCAATAAGACAACTGAAGTGGTTAAGGTGATATAAATTAAAAAGGAAAAAGTCAATGTATTATATCTTATAGATAATATGATAATGTACATAAGTGACTGAAAATTCTACTAGCAATCTCCTTGAAATAATAAACACTTTCAACAAAGTAGCTAGGGACAAAATTAACTTAAAAAAAAAACAAATTTCACCTTTCAGAACTCTGGGGATCCCATGTAAGAGGAAATAAATAGAGTGTGATCTCAAGAATGAATGAAGATCTGATGATTATAAGGTCTTCTGAATGAACAAAACAAGGCACTTAACAAAATCCAATGTAGTAAGCCTAAGGCATATATGGACCTTTTCATTTTTGTTGTCTTTTTTTGAAAATCAATATCATACTTTATGTAAAATAGCAAAACATGCAAGATAGCTAAAAAGCACACACATTAGTAAGACTTCTCTTTTCCCTAAAATACATAAAACATACAAAATAAAATCTAAAGGTCCCCAATCATGTTAGGCTCAGCTACAGATAAAGCACAGTAGGTCACAGCTAATGTCCATGGATGCACTATGGCCACCACAAATTTCTGCTAAGCAAACCTACAGTCAAAACAGAATGTTTTTCTTTTTTTTGTGTGTTTTAAATAATTTAGTATTTTTTTTTTAAATCTAACCTTGAGAAATAGTGGGTCTTTGGCTCTTATGCATGCACCTGGAATTCTTCCTCCATTTATTTAGCTTTGTCCAATATTGCCATGATAATTTTTGTTACATTTTTTTATATTTTAATTTGGAATGTTTGGTTGTTATGTCTAGGAAGTCATTTTTTAAATAGTGACAACCAGAAAGGGAATGGATCTGGAGGGATAATGAAATGAGGAAACACAGAGAAGGGGCTGAGTAGAAAGTATAATCCATATAAACTGGAGAGAAATAATTTCATTCTGAATAAAAGAGATATGTAAAATATTATTGTTAAACTATAATGGATTTGCTGATACATCAGAACATTAAAATCTTAATAGTTGTGAGACCATTCACATAATAACATATACCTAATTAAACATAAAAGAAAATGATCATTAATTTTAAGTAAAAATTCTTAGATTTTATTTTAATTTCATCTTAAAATAGCAAAAAATATTTGTTATTTATAACATCACTGACTTTTTTTGTTTAAAATTGACATTATTTAAAATTTTCTTTCTGCATTTTTTAATTACTAATTATAACAAACAATACAAAATATAATCTAGTGATAGATTTAATTTATAAGTCAAGTCAAATAAAAGTATTGCCTCCCTAAAATTTTAAAAATTAACTGAATAATATGTTTAATTATTATAAATTCAAATAATTTGAATTTACCTGCTTATTTATCAAAAGAATATAGAACAAATAATATTGTGGGGAATGTCATTCTATGTCATTTATATTTAAATTAATAAATAATATTAATTTTATACTTTTGACTTAAAATTTCTGGAATTGCTTTATCTATAGTATTTAATAGAAGTCTTCTACTTTTTTAGTCTTTATTGAGTAGACTCTAGTTTAATTAATCTCCAAAAGTCATATGAATATTTCATTAAATCCTCA
>PVIH01018379.1:0-38697 GCA_004025045.1 Sigmodon hispidus | reverse complement strand
TCTTGAGGGAGGGGGGACAAAACTGGATTTGGCCAGGAGTGGAGACTGATCCAAGCATTATTGGGTCAGTGGGACCATAGGACTGTCTGCTCCCTGCCCAGCGAAGGGATGGGGAGTTGCAGAGAAGAGAAATGTCAAGATGTGGTGGGAGGGGGAAGGGACCTTGAATGAGGATATACAGGGATGGGAAAAAAAAATTCAGAGGGAAAGCTGAACACATAGTAAATATATGTGTAGCAATCTTATTTACATTACCACCCTTGATAAGCCATGCTTATGATTCTTATCTTGTTCATAGTTATTGTTAACTTTTCCTCATTTTAAATTCATGTTACTGTTTTTTCGTTAAATACAAAATAAAGAAGGAATAAATTAAAAAAAAGAATCGGGATGGGAAACTGAGGCCAGAGTATTAAATAAATAAAATTAATAAGAAATATTAGCTATAAAAAAACACAAAATGCCCAGGAAATCATGGATACCATTGAAAGACCAAACCTAAGAATAATATGAGTAGTAGAAGGAGGAGGAGGAAAAGGAGGAGGAGGTGGCAAGTTTAATGGCACAAAAATATATTCAACAAAAGCATATAAGAAAAATTTTCCAGTCTAAATAAGGAAATGCCTATGAAGATACAAGAAGCTTACAGACCACCAAATAGACTAGACCACCTAAAAATGTCTTCTTGCCACATAAAATTGAAACACTAAACATACAGACTAAAGAACAAATTTTAATAACTGCAAAGGATAAAAGGCCAGTAACTAATGAAAACCCATCAGAACAATCCAACTTCTCAGTGAAGACTATGAAAGCCAGAAGGTCCAGGACAGATGTTATAAGGATACTAAGAGACCATAAATGCCAGCCTAGACTTCTATACTCAGTAAAACCCTCAGTTACCTTAGATGGAGTAACAAGACAATACACGATAGCACCAGATTTAAACCATGTCTACATACAAATCCAGTCCTACAGAAAGCACTTGAAAGAAAATTCCAACCTAATGAAGCTAGAAACATCCATGAAGCCACAGGCAATACATGTTCCTACAGAAGCAAACACAAAAGAAGGGAAATATACATAAAAACTACCAACAAAATTAATAGGAATTAAAATTCCTGGGCATATGACTAGATAAAAAAATGGGAATAGATAAAAAAATGTATCCCATAAGATCATCATGGACTAAAGTTAGAGTTCAATAACAACATATACCACAGAAAGCTTACAAACACCTGAACACCACTTGGTCAAGGAAAAAGTAAAAAAAAAAAAAAAAATTGATGAAAAGGAATCTACAACATACCCAAAGCTGATGGGATTCAATGAAAGCAGCACTAAGAGGAAAGTCCATTGTACTAGTGCCTATATAAAAAAAAATCAAAAAATTCTCACACAAGAGACTTAACAGCACAGCTGAAATCTCTAGAACAAATAGAAGCAAACGCACCTAGAAGAATAATTGTCAGGAAACAAAGAGACCAAAACAAAGAATCAATGAAACAAAGTTAGTTCTTTGAGAAAGTCAATAAGATAGATAAACCATTATCCAAAGTATCAAAAAGGCAGAAAGAGAATATTCAAATTAACAAAATCAGAAAAGAAAATGGGAACATAAAACAGACACTAAAAATTTCATAGAATTATTAGGTCATACTTGAAAAATCTGTACTCCACAAAATCCAAAACCATAAAAGAAATGGACAGCTTTCTGGACAGGTATCATTTATGAAAACTAAATCAAGATCAGACAAATTATCTAAATAGACCTTTAACACCTAAGGAAATAGAAGCAGTTATTAAAGTTCTCCCAAACAAAAAATGCCCAGGACGAGATGGCATCAGTGCAGAATTCTACCAGAATTTCAAAAAAGAACTAATACCAATACTCCACAAATTGTTTCACACAAGAAAAACCAAAGGAACACTTCCAAACTCCTTTTATGAGGCGACAGGCACCCTGATACCCAAATAGCACAAAGATGTTTCAAAGAAAAAAATCACAGACCAATCTTCCTCATGAATATTAATGCAAGAATACTCAATAAAATACTGGCAAACCAAATTCAAGAACATATCAGAAGTATCCACCATGATCAAGTAGGCTTATCTCAGAGATCCAGGGATGATTCAACATGTGAAAGACTGTCAATGTCATCCATCATATAAACAACATAAAAGAAAAAAATCCATGTAATTATCTCATTAGATGCTGAAAAAGCCGTTAACAAAATTCAACACTCTTTCATGATAAAAAGTTCCGAATAGATCAGGAATACAGAGAAAATATCTAAATATAATAAAAGCAATATACAGCAAGCCTACAGACAACATAAAACTAAATGGAGAGAAACTCCCAAGAAATTCTACTAAAATTAGGAACAAGGGTTCTGAGGCCGAGAGCAAATGAGTTGCGGTTCCCGAGGCCGCTTCCAAGATGATGCCCACACCAGTTATCCTGTTGAAAGAGGGGACTGATAGCTCCCAAGACATTCTGCAGCTTGTGAGTAACATCAGTGCCTGCCAGGTAATTGCTGAGGCTGTAAGAACCACACTGGGCCCCCGTGGCATGGACAAGCTTATTGTGGATGGTCGAGGCAAAGCAACAATTTCTAATGATGGGGCCACAATTCTGAAACTACTTGATGTTGTTCATCCTGCAGCAAAGACTTTAGTGGACATCACCAAATCCCAAGATGCTGAGGTTGGGGATGGAACTACCTCAGTGACCCTGCTGGCTGCCGAGGTTCTGAAACAAGTGAAACCCTACATGGAGGAAGGTCTGCACCTTCAGATCATCATCTGAGCTTTCCGCACAGCCACCCAGTTGGCTGTTGACAAAATCAAAGAGATTGCTGTGACTGTGAAGAAGCAGGATAAGGTAGAACAGAGGAAGATGCTGGAGAAGTATGCAATGACAGCCCTGAGCTCCAAGCTGATCTCTCAGCAGAAGACCTTCTTCGCCCAGATGGTGGTTGATGCTGTGATGATGCTTGATGAGTTGCTGCAGCTTAAAATGATTGGCATCAAGAAAGTACAAGGTAGAGCCCTCGAGGAGTCTCAGCTGGTGGCTCGTGTTGCATTCAAGAAGACTTTCTCTTACCCTGGGTTTGAAATGCAGCCCAAGAAGTATATGAACCCTGAGATCTCCCTCTTAAACGTTGAGCTTGAGCTGAAAGCAGAGAATGATAATGCTGAAATCAGAGTCCACACAGTGGAGGATTACCAGGCGATTGTTGATGCTGAGTGGAACATTCTCTATGACAGATTAGAGAAGATCCATGAGCCTGGAGCCAAATTCATATTGTCCAAACTCCCCATTGTGGATGTGGCCACCCAGGACTTTGCTGACAGGGACATGTTCTGTGCTGTCCGTGTGCCTGAGGAGGATCTGAAGAGGATGATGATGGCCTGTGGCGGCTCAATCCAGACCAGTGTGAATGCTCTGATTCCAGATGTGCTGGGCCACTGCCAGGTGTTTGAAGAGACCCAGATTGGAGGCGAGAGGTACAATTTCTTCACTGGCTGCCCTAAGGCCAAGACATGTACCATCATCCTCCGTGGTGGTGCCGAGCAGTTTATGGAGGAGACAGAGCTGTCCCTGCATGATGCTATCATGATTGTGAGGAGGCCCATTAAGATTGACTCTGTGGTGGCTGGCGGTGGGGCCATCGAGATGGAACTCTCCAAATACCTGTGGGATTACTCAAGGACCATTCCAGGGAAACAGCAACTGTTGATTGGAGCATATGCCAAGGCCCTGGAGATTATTCCACGACAACTATGTGACAACGCTGACTTCGATGCCACAAACATCCTTAACAAGCTACGGGCTCGGCATGCACAGGGGGGCATGTGGTATGGGGTAGACATCAACAATGAGGACATCATCGACAACTTCCAGGCCTTTGTGTGGGAGCCGGACATGGTGCGCATCAACGCCCTGACAGCAGCTTCTGAGGCTGCGTGCCTTATTGTATTCGTGGATGAGACTATCAAGAACCCCCGCTCCACCGTGGATGCCCCCCTAAGCAGCTGGCCGGGGTCGAGGCCAAGGCCGCCTCCATTGAGGGGCAGTCTGCACACCTCCCTGGTGAAGTGAATTGGTGGTGAGGAAATGGTTGACTAGTCTGCTGTGTTCCCACTAAAGGCTATTTAAATAAAATTTAAAATATTTGACCAATTTTTCTCATGAAAAAAATTAGGAACAAGACAAGGTTATCCATTCTCCATATCTATTCAACATAGTATTTAAAGTTTTTGCTAGAGCAATAAGACAACAATAGGAGATTAAGTCATAAAGGAAAAAATTAAATTAAAGAAGATATCAGAAAATGGAAAGATCTCTTATGGTCTCATATAGGTATGATCAACATGGTAAAAATGGTAGTCTTACCAACAGCAATCTACAATGCAACCTTCATCAAAATCTCCAAACAATTCTTCAGAAACCTCAAAACAATAATACTCAGCTTCATATGGGAAAGCAAAAACCAAGGCTCACCAAAATAATCCTGTTCAATAAAAGAACTTCTGGAGGAATCACCATTCCTGACTTTAAGCAATACTATAGAGCTACAGTAATATAAACAGCTTGATATTGGCATAAAAACAAACTTAGGGATCAATTGAATCAAATCAAAGACCCCCAGATTGATCCACATACCTAAGAACATCTGATTTTTGACAAACAGGTCAAAAATATACAATGGAAAAAAGATAGTATCTTCAAAATGATGTGGGCATAATTGGATGATTGTATGTAGAAGAATGCAAATAGATCCATATCTATCCTCCTGCACAAAACTCAAGTTCAAGTAGATCAAATACTTCAATATAAACATAGTAACACTGAACTTAATAGAAAAGAAAGTGGGAAATACCCTTGAATGCCCTTGTAAGTGGCACAGGCGACCACTTCCTAAATATAACACCCTTTCTGCTAGGCTATCACAGACACTAAGAACAGCAACTAATAAATGGGACCTCCTGAAATTTAGAAGCTTGTGTAAGACAAAGGATAAGATCAACAAGACAAAAATGATAACCTATAAAATGGAAAAAGATCTTTACCACCCCTACAACTGACAGAGGACTGATCTCTAAAATGTATGGAGAACTCAAGAAACTAGAGGCCAAAAATCAAATAATCCAATTAAAAAACAGGGTTCTGAGCTAACTAGGGAATTCTCAACAGAATTTTAAATGGCTAAAAGACAAAGAATCCCACTCCCCGTAGAGGAACACGTGACTCAGTCTTGAGGTTGGGGACAGAAAACTGGATCTGCCAGGAGTGGAGGCTGAACTAAGCAATATTGGAACAGTGGGACCTTGGGATCTCCTGACGCCTGCCCAGGGGGGGATGGGGAGTTGTGGAGAAGAGAGAATGACCTGATGTGGTGGGAGGGGGAAGGGACCTTGAAAAAGATATACAAGGATAGAAAGTGTGACTTCTTTGTTCATAATAATAATAGAAAAAGAAGAGGAAAAAAAAAGAATTGCTCAACATCCTTAGTCATTAGAGAAATTCAAATCAAAACAACTCTGAGATATCATCTTAAACCTGTCAGAATGGCTAAGATAAAAACCACAGATGACAGCCTATGCTAGAGAGTATATGCAGCAAATGAAACACTCCACTATTGCTGGTGGGAATATAAAGTTTTACAGCCACTTTGGAATGCTGTATGGTGGTTCCTTAGAAAACTAAGAATCAATCTACCCAATGAGCCAGCAATACCACTATTGGGCATATATCCAAAGTTTGCACATTCTTATCCCAAAGACATTATCTCAACTATGATAATAGCAATGTTATTTGTAATAGCCAGAACCTGGAAACCACCTAGATGGCCCTCAGCTTAAGAATGGATTAAAAATTGTGGTACATTTACACAATGGAATACTACTTAGGAGAAAAAAATGACATCCTGAAATTTGCATGCAAGTGGATGGATCTGAAGAACATCATCCTGAGTGAGGTAACAAAGATTCAGCAAAGCGGATTATAGACACAAAGCAGAAAATAACCAGGCTACAATCCATAACCCCTGAGAAGCTTGGTAACAGGAGGAACTTAAGAGAGACATCAATGAATTCCCCTGGGAAGGTGAAATAGAGATGTCCTGTGTAAACTGGGATCATACATCATATGAGGGAGTGAGCAAGGGGAGGTGGGAAGAGATCATGAGAGAATGAGATGGTTGAGTAGGAGGAGCAACAGGGGGGAGAACAGTGAAATAGATGGAGCCATTGTAGAGTTAGAGTTACCTGGTGCTCTAGATGTCTAGATGTCTCTAGCTGGAACTCGAAGCAATAGTGGAGAGAGTGCCTAAACGGGATGCCCTCTATAATCAAATGAATGACCACTCTAACTGTAGTAGGACAGTTTTTTATATGTGATGCTGTAAAAAATTTGAGAATTACCGAATATATGAGATGGAAAGAAATGTATGGGGAGTCATATGGCTTATGAGTGTGGATGTACTAAATAAAAACCAATAAGAACTAATATCATTAATAAAACTAAATATATAAACAATAATGAGTAGGAGTGATTTGAACATCTTAATAGAAAGTACATTTATTGATTTTCCTAAATTTTACTTGCTATGAGAGCATACTATTCTTTTTAAAAAAATTTTACTTAGCTTTATTTATGTGCACTGGTATGAAGGTGTGAGATCTCTGGAACGGGAGTTACAGACAGTTATGAGCTGCCATGTGTGTGCTAGGAATTGAACCCGGATCCTCTAGAAGAATAGCCAGTGCTCCTAACCCCTGAGCCATCTCTCCAGCCCCTGAGAGCATACTATTCTTATAAATAAAAAATTAAATGTTTTTATTCTATGTAAAATGGCATCACAAGGAAGAAAAATAGAGGCTTAGGAAACAAATATAAAAATTATGCATCAAGTTACTATTATGAACTACCTGGTATTGGAGGAAAAAAGAGGATAATAGATAAACAAAAAGAAAGTTTGAGTTAAACAGAAAACTATATTTGTAAAACTTATATTTGTATATAATAAATTACTGTGATAAAGTTTAAATGCATATATATTACTTCTTAATAGGAAAACAGTCAAAATTAAGTCCCAGGTGAATGTTGAGAAACAACCTATTAGTTCATTTTCTCATATAAAAACTAAATCTCCATCATTATTGGAAGAGGAAAAGTATTAATACATGATGAAATAAGTCCAAGAAGAATCAATAGCAAATTTAATTACTGGACTTATTGTAACTGAAGATATAACATTCAAATAATGAAACACATTTTGATTTATCTTAAATTGGGAAGATTCCCAGGGTGGTAAATTTTCCACAGTGTATCTTCCACTGCAAAGGATTTTCTTGACTGTAACTATCAAGCTAACAGGAAAAGTAAATACTTTAATCATCTCAATGGTGTGGTCATGTTCTCTCTGCATTAGACAGACCATCTCTCTCTCTTCATTGGTGATAATGAATAATTGGTTGATTTCAGGAAGTCAGCCTAGGTTCTAGGGCTGTAAATTCAAAGGGAATGCTCCTTTTTTAAAGGAAGTTATTCTCAAAGTGTGGTCCTGGTACCTATGTTCATTCTTAAGGCAAGGATACAAGCTCCTTTTGTAAAAATATTGAGAAATTATTTATGTGCATTTTAGTCTCAAGCTGAGAGACCAAGGCTTTAGAAAAGCTTCCTTGTCCTGAGTGTTCCTCCTTCTAGATACCTTTGTACTCTGGAATCCAGAAGCCCAACAAGCTCTGTCACTTTATTTTTTTATTGTTTTTTAGGGAAGTTTCATAACATAGATGTAGTTGATTAAATTATAGGTCATTGTTAATCAGTATAATTTGAAGTTTCTCTGATTTCCCAGGTATTAGAGGTTAAAGATGAAAAATCTCAATCATTTAATCATGGCTTAGACCAATTCACATGTTAAAGATTCCTAAGACACCCCCACCCCACAACCTTAAATCCTCAGTAATAGTCATAAACATCAAAACACTTATCATTGGGACTTCAAGGAATTTAATACTGTTTGGCCTATGACTTAGGTATATTACTTGCTAGCTCTTACAACTTAACTCAACCCATTCTTATTAACCTATGTTTTGCCATGTTACTCTCTGGCTTACCAGTATTTTCCAATCTTGCTTTCTTGACAGCAGCCTGTAGCACCTCATGACTCTACCCTCCTACTCTTTTATGTTTGCCTTTATTTCCTACCTGCTTCTAAGTTGGCTGGTCAAAGTCAAAAACATCCTCTCTATTGACAAATAATAAAGCATATTCATGTTTTACAGAAAGACATCTCATATCACTTGTCTAAATTGTTCAAATCGCAAATGTGTGTTCTTTTGTTAACGTTTTTAAAAACGGTATTTTTAGTACTCAAAATATAAAGCTATTTTTAGGAGTTTACTTTCAGTAAGAAATAATTATTTTAAATACAAGGAGCTTCTTGAAGGTCATAAAAACATAATTTTGATCATTTAATCAGTGATAAAGTTAAATTTCAATCATGATTCAACAAGCTGCTATTGTGAGTTTAAGTATTCTAGGGCCAGGTATGAAGCAACATTAGAAAAAGTCTGAGATATATTCATGGAAGCATGAAAAGTCAGGGGAAGAGAAGCCCCAGGAAAAATGTCCCCTCAGGGAGTTATTAATACTTGGTGGTTCTGCCAGGACATATGCCTGGGGATAGAAGTGACGAGCAGGAGGGGAAACGGAAAATGAGACAATAAGCAAAAATTCACATAAATAAATCGTACTAGCAATATTTCCTGTAAAGAATCAGAGTTTGTTTTTATTGAGAATTCACCCTGGGCTTTGTGCGGAAAATATATTACACAATGACAGACCGATATTATGTAATATATCATTATAGTATGCCATAACATTAAATGACATTATTCACAGTGTTAGTTTTCTATCTGTATCACGAAATACCCAGGGGAGAAAAGTTAAAAGGAAAGCAAGTTTTCATGGTTCAGTTTCAGGGGTTTCAGTTCATTTCTGATTTTTGAGCAAAGTCTGACATAAATATTATGTTTTAAAGGCATCTCTTTCCTTACTCATGGGTCATTTCAAGTAACAGAATCAGATGGCAGATGGAGACTAGATACATGGCACACTGGTGTTATTTAAAAAGGGGAATATCAATTTCTATACTCAGCCTAAGTTAGCTGCTCTTAGAAACATAGGTCATACAGACAGAAAGTGTATTAGTAATGTTTTTCCTTAGGTAGTATAAATTTAACAACACTTCTTCATTGGGAAGCTATGTGATGAAGTACTGTAGAGACAGAGGGCCATTACGCAAGCTGACACCCTTTCTGCTAGGCTATTTCAATAAATCTCATGTCTAATATTTCTGTCTAGGTACTCTTTTGACACCTTTACAATTTGTACTTGCATAGCAATGCAGTTGACTGTGTCTGTTGTATTCAGGCCCCTGTTGAGGAAGAATATCAGGGTACCAGGAATGTGTGTTGGAGGAGGTTATTTACCTAATGGTCAAGAGGAATCAAAGAAAAGGAATGTCTGGGAACAAGAAATACCATTAGAATAGCCAGCAGACAGAGTTATGATTCATGTAACTGGACTCTCCTGCTAACAGCCCACTGAACTTCAAAGTGAACAGTGGAGGGATCCACTAAACTGGTTAGTATATCATGATCCACTCAATTTCTAATAGGTTCCCCACTGGGGAACAAGCTTTCAACATGACCATTTGGGGATATTGTGCATTCCAACTATAACCCATATCATAGTCTATTTTCTGCATCATATATTATTATTATTATTATTATTATTATTATTATTATATAATGCCAAATAAGAACAGTTTCAGTTCTGTTTAAGTCATTTCTCCTTCTCAGGCCTTTCAGAGAGATGCAATTCAATTTTATTAAGATGTGAGGACATCTCTGAGAGGGTCAGTAGTCATTCCAATTCTTGCTTTCATGGCTAAACAGATTGTTCTGAGTCTCTGATTTCCAAGTTCTTACACTTCTTTTGCTATACATTCTTTTTACTTTTATACTATTTACTTCTACAGTTTTCAATATGATGATCTGATTTCTTCCCTATTATATTCATAAGACTAGCTTTACAATTTCAAATCCTACATCTTATATTTGACTACCTTTTAAATATTACTTTTCAAATGTTGTTGGTTGTTTTAAGCTCTTAGATAATTATTAATATTCTCTCCTGAGCACTTCTTTTGTCTCGGGCATTGTACTGAAGGCTACAGATGTTAATTAAAATAAAATTACGTTACCTTTAAAAAGATAATTGATTTTGGCTTCATAAAACAGGAATCACACAGGAGAAAAGATAGTGTTATGAGGAAAGAAATGGCAACTTTTGGATAAATTCATAGAAGACAATATAAAAGTTCAAAGAAATGATAATTTTTGCTAACTTTTACTAACTAATCCCAAATGTGAATTCCTTCACTTTAAATTTCTTACCTGTAAATGTGCTTTATGCTGATCAGATTCTATAAAGCAACAGATTCTTGGCTCATAGAGACATTAATCAGAGAATACTATTATTGATCATTTTTCTTCTTCCTCTGTCTCTCTGCCTTTTCCCTTACCTCATCTTCCCTGACAAAAGACAGAATAGCATGGAAAGCCTCAGAGAATCTGTAACAAATTAGAGAAGTAAAACAATTACAAGAGAGGAGGTTTTTAAATAGATTGGGTAACAAGCAAAAATGCAGTAGTGGTAGATCTAAGGCATATTAAACACTTAACAGAGTAACTCCATTTACATAAAATTCTATAAAATTGTTACATATGACTCTGGGTATGTTATTAGATAATGACAAATGGGTAGTTAAAGCAAAACCTGTAAGACAGAAGAAGGATTTTACTATTGTCAGTGTTGCTGATAAAGGATATTTGAAAGGCTCAGTTCTGTGGAATTGCCCTCAGATAGACTTGCCATCTAACACTCAAAAAAAAAACTCATGAAAACACAGGATATTGATATTAGTGTAGAGGTGAAATGACAGGCTGTTCCAAGGAAGGAAGCTTAGCACTTGGGTGTCAAAGGTGGATTGCTGAGATTCTGAGGCCAGCCTAGTCTAAAGATGGTGTTTCAGGACAGTGAAGACTATACAGAAAAAAAGATGAAGGAGGAGGCGATAAACAGGAGGATGGAACATTCTACCTTACAAAGATTCTTCTTAATCTCAGGAAGCAAACAACTCAGTGTTTTCAGAAAGTCCATGAAACTGATTAGATTCACTAGGTCCCTCCTTCCCCAAGCATATATAAACAGAAAAGACTCCTGGGACACTCTGACAAACTGAGCTGAATGGGAGAAGCAGATATTGACTGAGGTTCCTAAAAGAGGCTCATATGAACTGAACTACCTAGAAAGGACAGTCTTCAACCCATTGATCTCTATGTCCATTGCACACTTCACTTCAGGCTTCCAGGATTTATAAGCTTTTGCCTTGTTTGATGGTCTTTAGTGATGCAATTGTCTTTGAATCTTTTTTATGTTTGCATATAATTGCTAACCTGTACTACTGTAAGTAAAGTAAATAAAACTCATTGATTCAGCAAAGTAGACTGTGGTGAATTTAACTTGGTCTGTTGTCATTCCCCAGATAACATGAGATGTTTGTTCACATCTGCTCAATGATAGTTTCACGTAGCATCAGAGGACAGAGAGGCTCAGAAGCTGCAACAGCAGTAGGTAATGCAGAATAAAAAACCCAGAGAGGAAGAAGACAGTAGAGAGGGCTGGTGTCCTTATTTCTTGCTGGTTTTCCACACTTAATAAAGTTACAGAGTAGAAACAGGGACAAGCAAAAAGAAAAAAATTCAGAAAACTCTTTCTTAAAAAAATAAATCCAAGAAATTAATGGGAAATATATTAGAGAGAGAGAGAGAGAGAGAGAGAGAGAGAGAGAGAGAGAGAGAACCTGAGAAGCTCTTGTTCACATCTACCTAAACTAAACTATGTCCTAACAGGGGGCTGAGATTGAGGGGGAAAAATGAAAGAATGAAAGAGAAAAATGTGCTTCAGGAAATGAGAGCCTCCCTGCCCAGTCTTTTTTTCCTTGATCTTATATCATTCTGATCTTTCTAAAAGGCTTAACAGATTATCTGGATAACACTACTTTTCAATTCAGTTTCATGCAGAATTATTGGAAGCTTGGTACTTCTTTATTGTGACTATTTTTTTTAGAATTTTAAAATTAGATTATAATTTATATAGAAAAAATGCATGAACATATTTACTAAGGAATAATTAACAAAAAAAGCATAAAATTACTCCAATGTCAAGGAAGGAGGCAGAGGCAACTCTTCTCCTCTCCAGGTTCTCTCCCGACAACCTTGATTTCTGGCCATACTGTAGTGTTCTCTTAGGCTTTACACAGTTTAATCTTTGCCCATTTATGTTGTTTGTGATGCTTGTTTTAATCTCTGTGAGTGAATATTGAATGCTTACACAGCCTCATTCTGTGGTCGATGTCCTTTAGAGAAGGATCGAATTTGGAAGTATTCTAAATAATTATGACACATTCCTGTATGCATTTGTTGATGGACCTCTGTACTTGTTTCTATGTACTGAAAAGTGTGATGGTATCTGTACAAAGTTGCTTCAGAATCCCTTCCATTTTATCTTGTTCATTTTCTACAAATGCTTTAAGAACATATTTCGTAGTATTTTAGTCTCTAACTCTTTAATAGTTATAAACTATTTTTTTAAAAAAACTTTATTTATTTATTTGCCTTGGTGTTTGCCTGGAACTGGAACTACAGACAGTTGTGAGCTGCCATGTGGGTGCTGGGAATCGAACCCGGGTCCTCTGGAAGAGCAGACGGGGCTCTTAACCACTGAGCCATCTCTCCAGCCCCAATTATAAACTATTTTTAATGTATAGTTTTTATGACTAAAATGATAGAGCACAGCTTTCTTAATTTCATTCATAAGTGAACATTTTTCCTAAATTGCTGCTTCAAGCTTCTCAGTAATTTCCCCTTCTTAGATTGTTTCCATTTTCTAATTGATTATAGCATTGCCTCTCAGGGTCAAGACCATTCTAGACGACGGAGTGGGAGTGAGTAAGGATAGCATATTTAGAAATGGAGATGCTAAATGATACATTCTGAGCCACACACAGTGTCTGGGTCCTCCTCCTACCCTATACAAACTTGACAGCCGGAGAAGAGAAGATCTGCATGAGGTGGATTAAACCTCCAGTTAGTACCATCTTTGTAGGCATTGGTCAAGACTTCCAGAGACTGACCTTAAGGTTTATTCTTCTTACACATTTAAGGATAGTAATACAATGGGAAGGGATTTCCATGTGACAATTACCCAAACAAAGCTTTTCGTATGGCTGTGTAGAAACTCCCTAGCAAGACCACAAGGTGCCTATAACCTTTACAGTAAAAACGAATTCTATTGGTGGATTAATAGAACTCAAGGCTAGGGCCTCAAGAAGGACCCATGCTAAACAAATGGATTCTATTGGTGGAGGAAAAAAAGTACATGGGAACTATTTCACTGAGAGAGAAAGCCCAGAATTAAGGCCTAAACTATTCTCACAATATTGAGTATAGGGGTTCAGGTAGAGAATGACTCTTAATAGAAGAGCAAAATAATTTGAAAGCAGTGTTACATGAATAATTGGAAAGTTGACAATGTTATTTATACTTTTTCTTTTTTCTTTCTTTTCTTTTTTTTTCCTAACCTGATGCTGCCCTCTTGCCATAGTGACGTGATTTGGAGAAGTATCGTTCAGAACTTTTCAATAGTTTTCCACTTTTACTCTCTTTTATGTTAGCCTGGGCTGCAGAAAGCTGCCTCATGAAAGTTTTACTCTTTGCACTCAATTGTATGTTTCATTGGAGTGAAGGAAGAAAGCTAGCCATGTTTGCATAGCCCTGGACAGCACTGATTAGCCCCTCTAACTCTAGACCTTCTTTAGAGTTTAATCTGCTCTTCTTGAGCCTATAGAACAGTGTAAATTTTACATCCAATGGTGGGATATTAAGGAACCACATATTCACAATGGTCCATTATGGATGAGTTTTGTCTGACACATGAATGAACCCAGTAATAAACTGGTATAGCTAGAAGTGATATATAAAAGATGCATAAAACATGACTGGAGATCATCATTAACAAATACATTAGTAAATAGCCTATTAATATAACCAAATGACTGGCTAGTAGAGAAGAAAAAAAAAGCCAGGGTTTTAGTTTATAGATGGATCAGATTAATACGAAAGAACATATAAAAAATTGATAACAGCTAGCTGAGTACTCAGTGATAGTCTTGAAAGATCGCAAGGAAATAATTATTCTCAATGATCTATTTTGAATGACATGTTTGCGTATCTAACTGGTGTTTTGAGAATCACTTCCAAACTTAGGCCTGAGTGGCTAATAAGGAAATCAGAGGGAGAGTATCATCCTAGGTGCAAGGAGGACTGAGCTTGACTACAGTTAAAATATAGTTTAAAAAGGTAGAATATGAACATCTTAAAGTGAAATTCTACCTAAAAAAGATAAAAGAGATATCTAACAACAGAAGGTGACAAGATCACTGTACTAGAAGAAAAAGTGATGTCCTTCAATAGTTGCTTCGATTTGGTGTATGTATGACAACAGTACTCATCAGAAACATTTAAGGGATGAGATTAAGCAGGTCCACAGTTTCAGAGGCATTTCAGCCCACTATAGTGGCAAAGAAAGGCTTGTTGAAATGGCTCTGACAATAATGTGGTTAGTATAAGGAAGAGTCTATTGTATCACTGTGGACAAGGATGAAGAAAGTGGGACTGAACTTGTAACCTTATGTGTACTTCACTCTTCTTTGTATTTGAATAATACTGCACAGTGTATATACCTATATTTTCTTTGCCTATCCATTTAATGTTTTCATTTAAGTAACAATTTCTTCATTATCACTGATACTAATGAATTGATAGAAAGTGTTTTAACCCTATTTGCTGCAGAGAATAATTTTATCTAATACATTGATTTCCCTGAAATTAAAACTGGTTTTAAATTTTAAAATAAAACTTTAATTTTATTATGCCAGTTACAAATTATGCAAGCTGAGTCTGCCTAGAAATCCATACTTTGTCATCAATGATGATATTAATAATTTCATACTTTGAACCAGTAAAGAAGATGAATGCAGACCTCATTGTATTAGTTATCTGTTGAAATTTTCTGAAATCTAAAATATCATACAATAAATGTTTGTTACTTCATGTGCATCAAAGATTAAGGAATAAGTAGAAGATTCTGATTTAAGTTGTATGAAAGATGGAAATCTGAGATTATCTTCATGATTCCTGCATCCTGAGGTCAACATCAATGTTCACACATTTCCATCTAGAAAATAGTGCAAAAATGAAAACAAATGTAAATGAAATTAAAGTTTTCAATCTATTTGAGTAAGTCATGTGTTTTTCTATGGGAATATTCTATTGTTTTGGTGTGTGACCTTGAAAAATAAGTTCTCATTAATTTGACAGATGTAATGGAATTAGTTCTGCCTACAAAGTGACTTGGGAGCGTTCTCCATGAGCAGGAAAACAAAAGTTGAACTTTAGTTAGTCAATAGAGCACTGTCTTAAGCTTTGCATAGATGGTTTTCCATGGAAAATAGTAAGCAATAGGCAAATATTTATTTAAACACCTTTGAATGTGGTAACTTACTACACAGAAATAGTAAGGAGATACAGGTCCTTGTAGAAAGTTGAAGCCCTGAGTGAATCTGTGAAGAATGGATGATGTTGACATATACATGACTATGTAAAAACACAATTCCCCAAACCAATGAGAATGGTGAAGTCTTTCCCTGTTGATGCGTGGGTGGATAACACAACTGTTTCAAGTGTGAATGTTGATAGTGTGAAAAATTAGCAACCACAGTTTCTCCCCATGGATGGCTGCAATCTAAGATTGCTTGTCTACAGAGACTGAACCCTCTACCTTTACTGAATATAATAAAAACATTGAATGTCTAAATTGCTGCACATCACTGGTGCTGCTGAAACAGAATGAACACTACCACCTGATCTCAGATTTTCTGCTCCTGTGTCTCCTTTCTTAATCCCTCTGACTTACTAGCCAGGCCAAGTTGAAAACTATGCAGTATATGACAGTTCTACTGAAAGTGTAGTCAAGAGAGTAGCTAGAACTGAAAAGATATGAATGATCAAGGTTCTGGATTTTTTTGACTTCTCACATGGCTTTCAAGGCTTATGTTTCTTAGTATGTACAATTCTCCACTGCTGCATGAATATCCTCAGGACAGCAATAGTAACATAGCAGCTATAACCCTTCCCATGATTGTCTCATCTTTGTATTGGCATGACAGCTGATTTCATTAGTTTGAATTTAAAAAAAAAATGAGAAAAAAGGTGGAGGGTGGGAGGAGAAGAAGAGAGACTGAATAACTTTATATGTAAGCTTTTTGTGAATCTACCATGGGTACAAAGGATGATATTCCAACTTCTACAGTGATATTCATTAGCAGTGAATTACTAAAATCTAAAATAAAAGCAAATGGATTTCAAGGTCAGAAGTAAGAAGGAATTTGTAATATGCATTTAAAGCTACCAAAGTCATATATACCTTTTTTACTTCCTGGATTTATTAGGCTTAGGAAGATTTTATTTTATCAATATTACTTATCTTAACTTTTAAGGTTAGCAATGGTAAGAAGTAAGGAACTGGTTTTCTGAATATTCATATGACATAGCAACTTTAGAAAATATTTTGTTTACATTAACTTGACCTAAGTAAGTTCTCATAGAATAATGTTCCCATCTCAAGTGACTCACTTGGCAAGAAAGACAAATTCACCTGCCAACAAGAATGTACTGAGAGGAAGATATCAAGAGATAGACAACACTGAAATAAAAGTTGCCCCATAATTTTATAGTAACTGGAGTAAAAAATCCCATTCTTTAAAAATCCCAAAGCTACAAAAGCACATAAATTATTGACTAAACCCTTTTAGTTCTATCAATTTCCACTGGAGAAATTTTTTTCAGTCATCAAAATATATTGTAAATGTATTCACTGGAGAAAATAAAGCATATTATCCAAGTGAGGAAATTGTTGATTTAATTTCTCCAAATTATACTTTCACATTAGGAAATTAAATGTATATTTATATTGTCTCTCAGAGGTCAAAGAATATGGTATTATAAAAATTAGTGGCTTTTTTTCTCACTGGAGATATTTACAACACTAGAATATGAAAAATTTGATTCTGATACTATTTCCTCTCATTTTCATGTCAATTTATTTACTTTGCATTCACTCTCTAATTTAATAAATTATCCATGAAGTATGTGATTAGTACTGTAAGTCCAGAAATAAAAAGAGAAGTCTGGATACTCATTTGATGTATATAGTTTATTTCTCAAGAACTATATTCACAGTTTGATGTGAGAAAACATCTTTATCCAAGTATGTGAGTCAGAGAAGGTGGTCCTTGAATTGAGGTTGAGATATAGCAAAGTACTTTATAATCAGTGTAGGAGAAACACTCATGAATAGTGAGGAAAGCATAGAACATTTGGGGAGAAAGGAGGCTGGAGGAACTTTTAGGCAAAATTATCACTGGAACAGATTAGGTTTGAACACAAAGGCAGATAAAAGAAGTCTTTTGCTAATACAAAGAGAGGGAGGCCATTTTTGTTTTGAAAATTCTTATTTTGAAGGTCAGAAACATTCATATCTGGCGGATAAATACCTATTAATTTCAGCATCGAGAGGGGAGGCTGAAGCAGGAGGATCATAAGTTCAGTGCCTTTTTGAAGCTGCAGAAAGAGATCAAGGTAAATCTGAGGAAATTAGGGAGACAATAGGTCTAGAACTATCAAATAAAAAGGGCATCTAGAATAGAGAGACATGAGAAGTGGCACGTTGGAAGCTGGAATGACACAGATTTTTCTGGTTTGGCAAATCAGAAGCACAGGTCTTTTGGAGAATGCCAGCAAGTAGAGAAGGCTAGCTAGTTGTGACCCAGCCTCTCTGAAATAGCTGGTTTTCACTGCTGCTTTTGAATCTTGAGTCTTATTTCTAAATAGAATGACAGAGACTTAGTTAGAGCTACCTTTAGCAGCAGCAACAGAGATCTGGTGTCTACAGAAATAAAATTCCTACTATTTAGCTGCTATAAGGCTAAGAACTGCAGAGTTGCAACTGCTGGCTGAAATAGCCGTATATTAAGATACAGCCACTGTGCCGAAGTTAAAATAAGAGGCCACTGAAAACAAAAATGTATAAATTTTATAATAATTTGAAAAATGAAAAGAACTTTGGAAGATATATTTAATGTTATTTATAAAATATTTGTTTCAGGCCCCTGGAGACCATGCTGAGGTCCTGGGCACATCCTGACTCTAGAAACCATATGGGTGTCCCTGAGACTGTGTTGTCACCAGAAACCACGTAGAAGTCCATGATCCATGCTCCTACTGATGTAAGGACAAGGAAGCTACTTTTGCCATGGTGTTGATGATTGCAGACTCACAGTTAAAAAAAGGGACATAGAATACTTCTGTGACAACAGCCCCAACCCCAACCAAAAGTAACACCCTAGACAGATAGCTGTCAAAGAGAATTCTTTAAAAATTGTGATAAGAATGCTTATGTATAGTTCTTCACAACTGATGGCTGCTGATAGGTGTCTGAGTGAGCAAGAACTCAGTTTTCTTTAAGGAGTTGGTTTTTGAAGTTTGGCCATGCTCTAGTGCATCGATAAGACAAATTTGACTTTTTGTCTTTATTTTTCTTTGGGGATCACAAGGGATGAAGCTAGACCTGGAAAAACTGAAAAGTAAGTGTCATTGGAGTTCATGATGTGAAATTCCTAAATAATCAATAAAAATATTATATAAAATAAAGTCTTTCTTCCACAAGTTAATAATTTTATGATGAGAAAACAGATTTTACTCTTAATTTTATTTTTAAATAATTATTTAAGTGAAAAATATTCAAAATCAGTAGATTTGTACCACATAAATTATGAGAAATTTATTTTAAAATGAAAGTAAATATGACAAAGACATGAAAATATTTCCATTTATACTCTCAATATTTAAAATCACTTTTAAAATAGAGTTCACATCCTTAATTGGGATCTCGTTCTGGAAGAAATGATTTAGTAAGAAAAGATTATACATATCTTAAGCCTTGTCATTTGCATGAAATGAGCAGGATTTAAGCAGTAAAACTTGGAGGAAAAAAGTTTTAACAATTGGAATATAAACAGAAGAAAGTTAAAGTGAGGTCTCAGCAGGGTTTCTCCCCTTCCTTCCACCCATCTCATTAATGTGTGAATTTCTTGGCAGGGTAAGCATTGAATCATGACCTGGCTATCCTAAGATGGACAGAGCATTTTGCTGTTCCTGTAGAAGTTAAATTATCATTCATCATAGTTACTCCAAATTAACATCCTACTGAGAGATTTATGAAAACAAATGGACTTCTCAGGCCTATTTTGACTTATTAGTTTACAAAGTGATGAAATGGAGCATCTATTGATGAGCTCTCTTATAAAAATTAAAGTCGTAAAAATACAATCTAGCCCTAGATTTAAGTACTGAACATCAAACCTAGCTCAGTTCTAAATAATGTTTTTATCCAAAAAGACTTATAGAAGATTTGCATGAACTGATTGAGGTTGATTTAGAAAGAGCTTATGCTAACACATTTTAAAGATGTAGAGTCCAGAATTTTCCATAAGGATCAATTGTATCTGGAAGAAATATATGTAGAAAGATACTGTCTCAGAGTTGCCCCTGCTAACTCATGTCAGAAGTGGTAAATTCCTTCAATTTCTTTTTAGAGGAAGGTTTTGTGGTCCGAAGAAGAGAAATATTCTATAGTCAGATGAAACCAAATGAGTAAGCTGATAGCCTCTCCTATCTCATCTATTTATCTTCCCTCAATTTGTGATTCCTAGAAGCCTTATAACCTCCTATTCTGTTGTCCCTAATCTGAGGCTGTTGACATTTGCTAAGAAGGATTTTATGTCCAGTTTCTATCTCCCTTAGACTCTCAGCACTGAGCATCTTAGGCAACTCTATTGTTGTTCTCTTTTATTTCTAGTTTTCAGAGTCCTAACTAAGGAAGCTATAAACTTAGAGATGGGGGTGAGAGGATTCTTTCTCTTGCAAAAACATTTTAAAACTTGATGTTCACCCTGATTTCTTGGGAAAAAGTCAAAATTTAATCCTATGGAATGCTAACCTCTCACATAGGAAACTACTCTCAATCAGTTAATTCACTGACCACGTTGTCCACAACTAGTCCTTCATATATGTTAACACAGGTAGAATTGTATAGGCAAACAGTACAAGACTATGTGAGACAACTATGAGCTTAGTATTGCTGGTATGATTATTTTTGTATGATATCAGTGAGACAATAGATTGACCAGAGAAGAAAGAGCCTTCAAAGATAGTCTTCTAATTGCTTCATTTGGATTGAAGAAAGAGTATATTGGGTAATACAATTCCAGCTTTTAGATAACTATAATAATTTACCTAATTTTCATTAATAACACTTTTCTACTTATTGGAAGTATATGGGCTTAGAAATACAGAAGTAGAAGTTTGTCAATAAATGTATATAAAGTAATATCTGTGCTAGTCACAATCTGACATCAGGACCTCATCCCATACTTCTCTTGAATTTAGTTCCCAGTAATCACTTTATCTTAATTTGAGTATATTACACCTTTTCTTGATAAGCAGAACAATAATCATTCTCTCAGAATTATTTCCTACTACTACAATCTTCTTCATAATTTATGATAATGTCCATTCAACTGTCCATGTGAAAAACAAAGAAGATATTCTCAACATCTTTATCTTTTCTGCCTGGCAGATACATACTCATTATTTAGGAATCAACAAACACTAACATTATCTTTGCAGCCTTGTCTGGCTGTGCAGACTGAATTGTACGTTATGTATGATTCTAGCCACATTGTTAAGCAACATTTATCACAATTACTTTCAGTCTTTCTTCATTTGAAATATCCAGCACACTGCAAAGTTCTTGTTAGTATGTACATATTCTGAGCATGCACCAGTTTATAATGCCTGTCTCTAAAATGCATGAAGAATATATAAGAACAAATAATGGTTCCTGCAAGGAAGAGGCTTATCTAATTTTTGAGTATATAGATGGGTCTATGAGATAATGGTAGCCTTGGGCTGTGGCTGTACCTTAGCCTCCTGATTTAATGCTTAAGATGTCTTATCTTAGTAATTTTTATTGAATGTAGAATTAGAAGATGTTTCATCATTTTAGAACTAAAAGACTTCATATTTCTTATTGAATATAAAAGTTAAGAACAGGATTCAAGTGCATGTAATAGATCATCCTAAGAATCAAAGCCCAAGGAAGAAAGGTTTTGCAAGACTATCCTAAAGCAAGGAACTCAGAAGTAGGTAACCCAGTATGTCAAAGACATGGGAGTTGATTTTTAATCTTATTTTATTTTGGCTTTTTCAAAATGGCTGCTGAAGTTTTGTGGCCTGTAGATGTATCTTTGGCAGAAAGAAGGGAAATATGTTGAAGTGGTACAGGTGGCATTGCATGAATCCACTTCTTATCTGAGATGCCCTTTGCTGTCTCATTATCAACAGTGGTATCTAATCAGTAGATTTCATGTAGAAACACTGTTCATGCCAAGAATTTAAGCTTACTGCTAAGTAAGAAGGAAGGCAAGAATTTTTGCTAGCAAGGCTTGTTTAGTTCTGAAAGACTAAGGAGTTTTAGCTCCTTTAATTTTAAGCAAAGGCTGAACTTTTGTTTCCAGGTGTCTGTGACCAATAATAAAAAGAAATGCTATTAATGCTGTGTGGTATGCATTCTCTGCACAACTTGGATGTAAAATAACAACATCATTAGTTGAAATACAAAATTCTTGCCAAAAAACCATAAGCTCACAGATGTTTTGGGGTCTCTTCTAGCTCAATTCCAGTGACACAGGCTATGCAAAATTGAGGCAACCTTACTTAATAAGTGAAATCTCAATGTCTTATGCTAGGGATGCATTGACTTTTCTGCTCTAAAGGGAGAAGCACAGAGAAATGCTTTCATGGACCTGCTAGATTGGTGAGTAGTAGCTAGAGATAGGCAGGCCTTAGATTTCTGAACTTCTGAAGAATGGTTTCCTCTGATGATATAATTCTATCCGATGATTATGTTAGCCTAGCCAACTCCCATATGTGAAATACTCAGGGACGCCAATAATACAGGAGATGTTCCTTCACTTCAGATAGTTAACCAAGAGAACATATTAGAAAATAGTCATGTATTTTCATGAAGTTTGCTCAGTGACCAATGAAGGAGTGTTAAAAGATGCTATTTTTCTATATATGAAACATGAGGGAAGTAAACTTACTCATTCAGAGAAAATGGCAAGTAATTTTTTTTCTCTCTGCCATGGTTATTTCAAGCTCTAGAAACTCTGGAATAATTATTTTAGGGGGTGACAATAATAAAATGCAGAGAAGTTACTGTACTTTTCTAAGAATCTGCTCCCCCCAATCTTACCTGTGTTTGCAAAAATTTCAGTTAAAATGCATTGTGTTAATGCCAAAATTTTGGGGAGATTTTGTTTTCTCATAAAACTGAGATTCCACTTCCTATTTCTTTATATTTTGTTTCTGAAACTATCACAATATAGTAAATTCTTCTTTCTTCCAAAAAATATTTTTCTCATATCTTTTTTCTCTAATTCTTGTGTCTTATCCTTTTCAAAATGCTTTTCATCTTTTTGCCACTTATTTTCTCTTTTCTCAGTTACCTGAGGATGATTTCTTGTATTTCTTGGTTTAAGTTATCAGGGAGGAATATTTTATACAGTGAAAAATTATTTTAATTTTTTCTTGTATTTAAACAGTATATTGCAGAAATATATCAGTTAACAAATTATCTGCCTGGGCTCATGTCCTGAGACAGAAAAGGAAGGGGTGCTAGTATGAAGAAATGAATTGTCCAACCACCACATGAGTTTCACACAAGTGGCTTGCCCTGAATAGCTCCAGCTGTCTTTATTTATACATCAAAAACAAGCATGTTTTTCCATAATAACAAACAAGTTTTTTTTGCAGCCTCCAATGTTAACCTCCAGCAAAAACAAATATGTTAAACATGTTTTCTCCAACTTTTACATCAAAACATCTTTAAACCAACAAACAACACTTATCATTTTGTTAGCTTGGCCAAATACAAGCCAGGACATCCATTTTCTTTTCTTTTTTTTCTTTTTTTTTTTTTTTTTACAAAACTAAAGGTGATTGACCTAGGCACACATTTTCAAGAACAATACTATTCAAAACATATTTACAGAAATAGGAGTGATCTGCCTCAGATTCTGTCAGCACTGAATTCAAACAACTCCCAAGGACTGAAGTGACAGCTGATATCCATAGACAAAAAATATTTGAGAAACACTAGTTACCAAAGAATTTTAGGGGAAGATATTTGAGAACAAAATGAAGTTTCCAGGAATGATCATGTCTGTCCCATGCATGATTGACACAATGATACTAAAACCACCAAAAAATATTAATATTATCAGAGTGAGGAGAAGAGAGCATGTACGCCATGTAGTCCCAATGGTATTCTATGCCGTCCAGAAGTCCACTTGTCCTTGTAAAGTGAAACTGTCCCCACGGGCTTTTGCTTTATCTGGAGACCCATTGGACAAGTGCTCATATACTGGTCTAAAAGTGGGCTGCAGGGATTCTACAATTAATGTCAGTGTATTAGGTATACACAACAAAAACCAAAAAGGAAAAGGAAAAACTTCACAAGGGACACTAAGAAAGTTTAGATAAACACTGAATGTTGAGTTATATCTGTCTGCCTTTCTCTCTGTGGCATACTACTAATGCAATATCTGGATATATTATTTAACTTAACTTAAATTTCCTGTACTCTGATTCATAAATATGTCATTATGTAAAAAGTATCTCAAAGTTTATTATTTTTGTGATAGACATGACTTTGAAAAGAACTACATAAACAAAAGTTAAAGCTACTCCAAAAGGAAAGGGGAAATGCATGACTTTCCTAAACTCATAGGAAGCATTGTCTGTTTTTTGTTTTTTGTTAACATATGTGGACTAGAAAGACAACATGTGAGAACACTGGAAGTCCTCAATAGAGATCAAAGTTTAGATTTTATTCTAGGAATTTCACTCTGTTCATTTAGCAAGCCCACCTCCACTCTGGGATGCCTGCTAGTCTGCATTCTTGAGAATGATGATTTTACACGAGGGTGCAGCATTAGGAAAAACATTGAATAATTGTAAAACATCGTAACAATCAAAACCACAAAAAGTTCTAAGAAATTCTTGGATCTGTAGAAAGCTGTGTGACAAGGACAGAGAGAGACAGATCACTTATTTGCACTATGCTGTAACAAGCCTTGCTGGAGTCTTAGGGGGAATGGGATTATATCTGTATTTTTGTGTATTAATGAGAATATAGAACATATTTTTACTCATATTTTTGCTAAAGTTGAGTTAAGTGAATTAATAATGAAAGGTTATCATTCACTCTTTAAATTATTTCTTTCAAAAAAAGCATTCAATGACAAGGGCAAAAAGTTACACAGGAAATAAACAGTCATTGTTTATACACACAGATATCTACACATGCACAGAGACATAGACACATGTGCACACCCACATGCATTCATCCCTGTTGCATATGTGTGGTATGTATGTATGTATACATGTGCTCATGCACACACATACACAGCATGCCTTAACAGTTTCTTTATGCCTAACATTGTTTAGGGTTTTAGTATTTAGGCAGAAAATTACAAAAACCAGCAAAATTTTTGTTCCCATGAAACTTATGTTGCACAGAGAACACAACTGTGGAGCTGATAATTATAAATAATCTTTTCATTATAGTCATAAAAGGAAAGATGAAAGAGAGGGTAGAAAGGCATTAAAATCATATGGTAGAAACCTAATTTAGTAATTGATGGCTGTAGTAGATTTGGACCTTTGGAAACATATTTTCCCTATGATTTGAAGTGTCTGTGGAAGAGGGGGTGCAGAGGTGGGTGTGGAAAGAGAGAACAGCTGCTCAGTGGCTCAAAGCCAAGGAAGGAGGCAACTTTGTGTGTGATAGACATTCTTTACAGAGTCAGTCTTTAATGACATCAGTGCCTACACTTTGTATGACCTCTAAAAATACACTCAACTTTATTAAGAGAGAAAAGCAATGGCATAGATTTAAAAGCATTAATGAATAGTTGGTGCACATGTCTGTGAGACCAACAGAGACATAACATTTGGGAAATGGTTTTTTTGTGTCCCAGGCCTTATGCTGTTGAGTAGACAGTACACAAAAGGAGAGCTATCTTTCACATCCATTTATTTTTGCCTTCTTTCATTATTATTATTAACCAGAATGATGGCAACTGTGAGCTGCCCTAGTTTTTATTTTTAACTTTTAGTTTTTACAAGGTCCACATATAAAGAGAATAGGCAATTCCCCTTGATGGTCATATCCCCTTCAATTATGGCAATGATTTTCCTAGAGTGATGGTGCTATTGATTGCTCAACTGCAATTTGTGTGCCAAAAATGCTTAATGCTATCCTGTCATTCACAATCTGCTTAATGGTAAACAGGGGATTTATAGTCTGTCAAATTTAATGACCAGAAGAACCAATAAAATATGACAGAAAGACTTCCCACTCTTTAGAAATGCAGTGTTTCCATCTGCACAAATGATAGCATGCTGGAAAATCCCTGTGGTTTAAGGGAGAATAAAAACAGAATTATATACTTCTGCAGAAGAAAAGAAATGTGCATGACATGCAGGAACAAAGGGAAATGCCATGAGTTAGGAAATTATTATTCCAGTATCCCTTGTTTTATAAGACTAAGATATCAAAATTAAAAAATTATGTTTTTAATCGGTAATGAAATTTTATATGGCCAATTTTAGCTCTTAGGACAATATAAAATCTTCCCATCGAAGAATCTCTTTCTTGTCTAGACTTTGAATCCTAGAAAATTATACTGTGCTTGTAATACTAACAGTGCCAATGGATGGATGGATGGATGACAGTGATGCAAATGTCATCCACACGGCATTGTTTTCTTTCATTCATTCTCAGCATGCATACATAAACAAAACTCGTACACATTCACACCACAACATACAATATATATTTGACACACACAAAAGAAACATTCACATGTGTAATACACACAGCATACACATACAAACGCAACACACAAACAGAATACATACACAGAAAACACTCATCGACAACACACCCACAAAACATTCACACTAGTAGCTTATGCATACAACACACACACACACACACACACACACACACACAGAGAGAGAGAGAGAGAGAGAGAGAGAGAGAGAGAGAGACTACAAACACATGCACTGATTTTACGCCACCAGCCTCAAAATGTTTCTTACTTTGATCCTCTCATTAAGTCATTAGGTAGTGGTTTTCAAAATATACATTCCAATTACTTGGCAGTAACTGGCTAAATCTTTATTTTCCAGTTACAATAATTCTTTGGCTGTGTTTGGGCCTAAAATCTGATTTTTTTAAGATTCTAATGAATTTTATGTTGACAGTGTAATACCATACTTTAAGTAGCTTTGTATAATCCTGTAGTTAATTAAGTGTTAGGTTGTTATTGAAAGCTGGAAATTGGCTCACATTCTATTTTTTCCAAATGCCAGCTTGAGTAGATCATTACCTGTCACATGAAGACATTGTGAAGATAATTTTATAATGGTCCCTGACATTTGTTGGAGATTCTTTGGATTTGGTTAGTGCTGTTTTGTTGTTTTAGCTTCTGTATTTATTAACCACAACCTCAAATTAGCTTAAGAAACAAAGGGAGATATTTTGTAAAGAATCAGTTGTACCCAGGGGACTCATCCTTTGAGAGTATAGTAAGTGTCATTGACGAAGTCCTGGAAGTGAGAGCTGGAACTGGACCACAGAGAACACTGCCTCCATCCTTCATGGAAACCGCAAACCTCATCTCTATTTCTCCCTGTGTGATTGCTTCATTCTAGCCCCTCGGCCATTGTTTTCCTTATAACATGATGGATTGTGGTCCAGACACCCCCCATAAAACAAATTAGTCCTTCCTGCATGATTCAAATCTTCAGCCCCCATTTTCATATTCATGAAAGAAAAACTGATTGGTTCAGCTTGGGTCTTGGATACTTGCCTTTGGTTCAACAGCTGTGGCATAATATTCAGGATCTGAAGTACACATAAACTTCCAGACCCCAACCACATGCTTAAGGGAAGTTCAAAAGCAAGGGAAGGACTTCACATCAGCTCATAGTGTTACTGAGCAAGAAGGGTGATGCATGACTTCTATAAAGCATATTATACATGGTGAGTCTTAGTCAAAGCATTTTCAGATATAGATTCTTGCTATGTTTACTGTCTGAATCTCTTAAGCTTAATACAGTAAACTGGGTAAAATGTAAGCTATCATTCCTTAAGGAAGTTATTAAAAGAATAGATTTATTATCAATAGGGATTTCCCCTGTCCTATATTGCATGTACTTAAATTTTTCTCTACTATTAATGTCACCGTTTGTTTCTTTTAAAGGAAGGAGGGAACATGTGACATCTGTACCGATGATTTATTGTCAGTGATCTACACACTTAAAAATACCATGTGGAGGATGCAAATCTTTACAAAAGAGAATGGGAATGCAGACAATTGTTTCCCATTTCAGAAAGCCATTTCTGAATTCTTGCCTCTTGTGTACTCCTTGTTTTATGCCAAAGAGAACAATTATCTTACCATCTTTCTGCTTAGCTCTGTCTATTAGCTGGATTTGGTTTATTTAAAGTGTATAGAAAATTTGTGGTTAAGTTGAACTATTGAGTCATAGTAATGACTGAAAGCTATATCCTCAGTGGCTAATTGATTCATGCACTGACCTAGACTGATGTTGGAACTCCACATTTGGAAAGAAACCAGGCTACAGAGATCATAGAATAAGTACTATACACTGTGGTCAGCCTGACCCCACAAACTTCACTTCAGAGTAATCATTCCCTAGGGATGATTACTTATCTAGGCTAGTTATCCTTTTATAAACTTCATTATTTATTCATGTGTTTGAAATAGACTTTTATAAATTATTTTTGAAAATAGAGATGAGAATGTAATTAACATATTTGGAGAAATACAACTGTGATGGACACATTTGAATGATTAGTATTTTTGAACTGTGCAGACATTCATGGAAGCAAAGACATAATGGTTGGCAATAAGAATTTATATTAGCCAAATTAATGAATATTTGATTTCCTATTACTTATTTACTGATATTCGAAACATTATAAATAATCTTATAGCATTCCTATATAATGAAAATAATGTAGACTATGTAATTGTTTCCTAGATCTCAGATTTATATTTTAAAAGAAGTATTTTAATGATTTATTCTATAAAACAAATATTTTAATTTGTAGTAATAAAAATATTGAGATATTTAAAAAATAAAATAGGCTTTTATAGTTTAAATATTTATATAATTTTTATATAGATTTTTATTTAAAGCAATATATATTTTAGTGATAGCTTATATATGTACTAAGAAATAAAGCTTGCCTGAAGACTAGAGAGGTGAGCCAGCCACAGAGTTAGCCATAGAGGTCAGGAAGTGGGGACACACACCTTTAGTCCTAGCACTTGGGAGGCAGAGATCTGTATGGATTTCTGTGAGTTCAAAGCCACCTTGAGCTATATGACCTTAGTCCAGTATGAAGGAGAAACAGTCAGTGGTGGCACACACTTCTAATCCCAGCACTAGGAAGGTTGAGATAGCAAGTGATATGGCTGGGAGGAGAGAGGAATATAAAGTTGGAGGAGACAGGAGTTCAGCCTTGCCCTTCTCTCCCCCTCCCTTTCAGCTGAGGACTCAGAGACATTCAATCTGAGGATTCATGGAGCCTGAAACTACCCTTTCTGCTAAGGATTTAGGAGAGGTGAGAAGTGGCTGTAGCTTGTTTCTCCCTGACCTTTTAGGAATTAACCCAATATCTGGCTTGTTTTTTTAGTATAAGACCAACTAGGATTTGTGAAACAATATATAAACATACAATTTGTTATATATAAAAGTATATTTATATATAGAACACATAAAAATTAAAATATATTCTATAAATATATTTTTACATATTACATTGAGTTATATACTATATGATACAAACCTCAAATTTGCCAGAATTATTGCTATTAATGGGAAAAATGATTAGAAAAAATTATAGTCATCTGTGTGTGTTTGAATGGTAAGAAAAATTAGTGGTATAATGTTGCTTATATTATTCATGAACCCTTTTAAAGGCAGGAGGTACATATTTAATTTTAAAAGACATTTATGTTTTATAGTTATTAACATAGCTTATAATTTTAGTCACATTGGAAATGTAAAAAATTGTAAAAAAATAAACAAGATAAATCTAATACATTTATGGAGATTTTTAAGCTATTTCATTTTTATCCTTAACATGATAAACATTGCCAATGTATCTTAACGTTTTAAATTTTTTTCTCTTTATTGATGAAGATAAGAATATTATTATTATTATGAACAAAGAAGTCACACTTTCCATCTTTGTATATCCTTATTCAAGGTCCCTTCCCCCTCCCACCACATCAGGTCATTCTTTTTTCTCCACAACTCCCCAGCCCCTCCCTGGGCAGGCTGCAGACAGTCCTATGGTCCCACTGTCCCAATATTGCTTAGTTCAGTCTCCACTCCTGGCAGATCCAGTTTTCTTCCCTCTCCCTCAAGAGTGAGTCAGGTGTTCCTCTAGAGGGAGTGGGATCCAAGGAGTCAGTCCAGGGTGTTTCTGATCCTAAGCTGTTCAGTGGTTGTGGTTTGCAGCTTGGGCATGCTTGGCTTTTTTCTTGTTTGTTTATTTGTTTAGAGTACACTAATGAGTGAGTACATCCCCTGCTTATCTTTCTGAGTTTGTGATACCTCGCTCAGGAGGATATTCTCCAAGTCCGTCCATTTGCCTTTAAGGATATCATTTTTTCTTACTGCTGAGTAGTACTCCATTGTGTAGATGTACCACAGTTTGTTAATCCATTCTTCAGTTGAGGGACATCTAGGTTGTTTCCAGGTTCTTGCTATTACAAATAAAGCTGCAATGAACATTGTTTAGCTAATGCCTTTGGAGTGTGACTGTGCATCTTTAGAGTATACACCCAGAACTGGTATTGCTGGTCCCTGGGGAGATTGATTCTCAATTTTCTGAGAAACTGCCATACTGCGTTTCAAAGTGGCTGAACAAGCTTACACTCCCACCAACAATGGAGGAGTGTTCCCCTTGCTCCGCATCCTCTCTAGCATAGGCTGTTCTCTGTGTCTTTTATCTTAGCCAATCTAACAGGTGTCAGGTGGTATCTTAAAGTTGTTTTGATTTGCATTTTTCTGATGGCTAAAGATCAAAGATTTGTTTTTCATAAGCAATAATAAATACGTTTTCACTAATATTGCTGAAGCTTGGTTCTGCCATGCATTTCACAAGTAACACTGTTATTGCCAGGCAGGGAACCTTTGATATGGGTGGTTGGCTCTAACTTAGTTTCAGTTGAAAGAAAACAGGTGGGAACATTTAATTACAGAGCTGGGAGGCAGGTAAATAAAGGAGGGAGTAAAGGGTAAAATAATAGTAAAGATGCCTAAAAAATTAATGAGAAATTATGTTATATTTCTTTAAATTTATATGATCTGTATATAAATCTATATGAAAACATACACATATATAGTGTGGTGATTTGAAAAACAATGTACCCCCAAAGCAAATAGTGCTATTAGGAGGTGTAACCTTTTGGAGGAAGTGTGTCACTGTGGGGGTGGGCTTTGAGGTCTCTTTTGCTCAAGCTTCTCCCAGTATGACAGTCAGTCAACTTTATATTGCCTTAAGGATGTAGGACTCTCCAGCATTATGTCTGTCTACATGCTGCTATGCTTCCCATCATGATGATAATGGAATGAACCTCTGAAACTGTAAGCAAGCCACCACAATTAAATGTTTACCTTATATGAGTTGCCATGATCATAGTGTCTCTTCAGAGTAATAAAAACTCAAACTGAGACATATAGTTTAGATAAAATTTTGTACATGGGATGGAAGTGCTATATACAAGAGCCAAAGACTGTCTAACCAAACTCATGACACTATCAGACATGAGTGTCCCCCTTAGGGTTTGTCTGAAAGACTCCCCAAATATAATGTATTGTTGCCATTGGTTGCCTCCCATAGATTGAAGATAAGTCCTCATTATTGAATACATCATATACTCTGAACACAGGACCCAGAGAATCCAAGATGGATCTGGCCTGAAAGATTGTTCCCTGAGGACTTTCATAGTATCAGAAGATACCATGGAAGCATCTAAGGAATGGAGGCAGCCAATAGTCCTATCTAGCTATGATGCCTATGATATGCAATGATGACCAACAATGCCTGATAACCCTAAGGGTACAATAGTGGCACACATAGTTAGCTATCTGTAAGTAACATAAGTTCTGCTTGACAATCTTGCTTCTTGGTTCCAGAAACCTACTCAGTACCTAGGAGCTAGACATCTAATAAATGCTGAATACAGAAACAATGGTCTTCCTAAAGACCGAGCTTCTGAATTGGTTATTCAATACCAAGTGGTCAGTCCTGAAATCATACACATATAGACCAATATATATATTATCCAGACCAAGAACATTGTATTTGTGTATTTATGAATACAAATGTACAAACATGTACACACATACACTATTAAAGAAAAAGAGGACCTACATTAAAGAGACCATGTTAGAATATGGTAGAGGTTTTGGGGAGGAAGGGAAGGGGAAAATGATATGATATCTTAATTTTTACAAAAAACGAAACTTTACAGAAATTTAGAGATTTATACTCTGATAATAACACCAATGTTAAAAGGCAGAAACATCAATAAAATACCCAAATACAAGTTAGGGAGGGCTGAAGTCTCTGAAGAGACTTCACAGTGTTCTACATCAGAGGGATACAAGGTTAAGTGAGATGAGAAGAAAGGATTTTAGAGCAGCATACATACATACATACATACATACATACATACATACATACATACATACCTACATAGATACATACATACATACAAAATATATCTGCATGCACTCCATCAATAACTCCAATTTCTCTCATAATTCAAACCAGTTTGACCTTTCTGCAATCCACAGCAACTCTGGGGATACAAGCATGAACTATTTGCCTTCTTTCTTTCATTTTATTCCACATCCTCCTTGTTATGAACAAGTGACAGAAATCTTGCAAAAACTCCATTTGTAATTTGAGGTTGACCTTTTCTGCTGTTCCTTTAAGACCAGTGCTATCTGTGGGAACATAGGGAAGGGAGGAGTTGGCAAAATGTACTTCTAAGACAAATCCCATGACACCATTTCTCTAAGATAGCTAACTCAGACTTAGAATTCTTTGGTTGAGAAATTTTGATGTGGTTCCTGTGTTATTCTGTGGTCACCAAACTTAATATTCTGAAAAAGAGAGCCTCAGAAGAACTCTGTGTAAGCTATCTCCCCCACACCACTACTTTCTCTAAATTGGTTATTTTCTGTTTTGCTTCTGTTTAAAAATAGCTAAGTCATTTGTGGTAATGACTCTGGGACTGCTATCATTCAGAGGCCTTTTTGTTACTACAGTCCTATATCTTCACCATGTTGAATATGTAATGTCATAATTAATAGTAGGCTATTCTAAGATGAAATACATCAAAAAATAGGAAAAATTGAAGAACATTTCTTTAATCCCATGGTTTCAATCAAATTTGTTTTACAACTAAGGAGCTATTGAAATTGTTCATCAACTCATGCAACTTCTTAATGACTAGTCTTTAGCTATTCACAATTATCATATCATAATCATCTTATAAAAATGTACTTTCTTTTTGCCTCCCTCTTTTTCCCCCACCTCCTTTTTTCTCTTTTGTATAAGAAAAAGGAGCAATCCATCACAACTATTTCTTTTATGTCTCATAGTGAGGATTTCATTTGGAATGAACACTCCTGGTAAATAAAGATAATTTAAATGTCATCATTATTGATCTCTTATTCTTTTAATTAGCAAGACAATTGATCTTGAATCCTTTTGTGAACCTCTCGTTAATGAAATCAATTTTGGCTGTTGTGCTGGCTAGTCTGATGTCAACTTGACACAGCTAGTGTTATCTGAAAGGAAGGTACCTCAAAGAGAAAAATGCTGCTTCCATAAGATTCAGCAGGAAGCCAGGCAGTGGTGGTGCATGCCTTTTATCTGAGCACTCAGGAGGCAAAGGCAGGCATATCTCTGTGAATTCAAGGGCAACTTGGTCTACAAATTCTAGGACAGGCTACAAAGTGACACTGAGAAACTCTGTCTTGTGGGGAGGGCACCAACTTAAAAAAATTAAGCAAAAGCAAAAAAAATCACAACCAAAAACCATAAACAAAGAACAATTTAGCTGTAAGGTATAATCTTAATGAGTGACTGCTGGAGAAGGGCCCAACCATTTATGGGGGGTGCTATTCCTGTGATGGTGGTCCTGTATTCTCTAAGAAAGGAGGCTGAGCAAACCACATGGAGCTAGGCAGTTAAGCAGCACTCCTCCATGGCTTCTGCATCAACTCTTGCCTTTGGGTTCTTGCCCTGTTTGATTTTCTGTCCTAACTTCCTTTGATGATAAACAACCATATGAAAGTATGTCAAAATCCCCTGTTCTCCCCAACATATCTTTTGGTTAATGATGTCTCGTCACAACAATAGAAATCCTAACTCAAGTGCCCACCCTGGTTCCAATGGGCTATGTACCACTATGATAAACAAATATGTAATGGAGAAATGGGAAAGACAGAGTATGTAGTGGATGGGAGAGAAGAGAAGTGGATCAGTTTACCTGTTGTGGAGGGATGTGGAACTGGAGCTATGTTAGCCCTGGTGAACAGACCTATATGAGAGCCTGTGCTGTAACCGGAATTGAAGCCATCTTGAAGTCCTGAGGCCTTGCCGCCACTGGGGGCCATGTTGATCTGAGTAACCTCATTGTCATCATAGGTCCTGAGCATGTTCAGACATGAACTGTCTCCAAGAGCCAAGTTACCACCCAAGGCCATTGTTGTCCATGGTCTGGACTATGACCTGAATCTGTGTTGATGCCCTAGGGCTATGTTGTTGCCTGGGAGAATGCTGATCTGAGTGGTCTATGTTGTTACCTAAGGCTATTCAAACCCATGCTACCATGAGGGTCCTGTCTAGGTCTTGGTTCTATGGTGGACGGGGTCTGTGTTGATGACTATGGCCTGGTTTGCCACCAAAAGCCATTCAGATGTCCATGGTCTAAGATGTCATTTGAGGCTGTGAGGATGTCTGGGCCTGTGCTGCCACAGAGGAGCATGCCAGGGTCTGTGTTGATGTCCATCGTCTGTGTTACCACCAAAGACCAAATGAATGTCTGTGGTATGGACTACTGTCTGAGGCTACCCTGATTTCACAGCACTATGCTCAGCTGGATCTCTTTTGGGTAGTAGGGAGAGCTGGCCCCAAAGATGTGAGAGTAGGTAAGCTGGTCCTGTACATGGCTTTCTGCAGTACTGAAGAGAGGGGCCTGGAAACTCACATGAGCAACACAGTAGAGCTGGGCCTGGTGGCATGGGAGTGGAAGAGCTGGCTATGAGGGCGTGAGTGTGGGAGAAGTAGCTCTGCCCCTCACCTGGGCAAAGTAGGGGAGTGGTGGGATCGGTGTAGGAGAGTGGGCAGGTGGATCTACTCAGCTACCATTCAGGCCCAGATCTACCTCATCTATGAATTTCTGGAGTGTGTGAAGGGACTGATCCCGTATCACCAAAGTATCCCTATGACACAGGGCAACAACGGGATATCTGAGCAGCATCCCAGTGAGGGCCCAGTATTGATAGTGTATCAAAAGCCAGAAACTTCAAACCAGACCAAAGATTTGTTGCAATGGGCTTTTGCAACTAAAGCAGTTTGGGCCAAAGGGTATACTGTATATATACCATGACACACTACAGCTTCCATGGTGAGATTCATTTGTTTGTTTGCTTTGTTTTTAGGAGAAGGTTGCAAGGGTAAGGGTCATGTGTGGAGGAAGAGGAAGATGAGTGGAATTGGGATGCATGATGTAAATTCACAAAGAATCAATCAACAGTTAAAAGACAAACACTAATTAAGATAGCTGACATAAGATCTTCAAACCAGAATGTCAGCTGGATGATGAATGACGTTTACTGGCAGCTGGTATTAACATCCATTCATAGTTTCCAGCCCATAGATTACCTTCCTATTGATACTGGGTCCTTAGGAGGCTAGTGAGAACAGATAGTTAAAGAGGACTAAAAGCATTGTGATTTTTCTCCTTGATTTACTATTAAGTGTTGTTTCTGCATAAGTGGAACATTTATTCAATCTAATGTCATCAGAAAAGACAAATCAATTTTCATTTTTAATTGTCTATAATAAGTATCTTAAAAGATAATTCTAATTCTCACTCCATGATTTAATGAGAAGATATTCAAAATTATATATGCACATTCAATTCATTTTCAGCACTGCCAGCTGATTATATACTGATCTATATTAAATTTATTACATTTTTATTCTATGAATTTACATATGCAGCCTCTGTAATTAACCTGTATTAGGGCTTAACAATAACCCTAACCCTAACCAACAATAACAACTTTATGAGAGAGAGAGAGAGAGAGAGAGAGAGAGAGAGAGAGAGAGAGAGAGAGAGAGAAAGGAAGAGGGAGGGATAGAGAGTTTATTTGTGGGTGTGCATGTATGCATAAGGCGATAAAAGGACAACTCAGGAGAGTAAGTACTTTGTCAGTACTCTATTTTACCATGTAGATCTGAGATTTAATCCAGGTCATGTTCCCTGAAGAGAGGTTTTTAGTTTTTTTCTTATTTTTTTTCCATTATTTTTAATAATCCTCTCTACCTGTTAAACAGGCTTTCCTATAATCCTCACAAAATCTGACTAAAACAAAAAAACAATGTAAAGGAATAAAGATTTATATTGGCTCATATTATAGAGGTTTCAGGGTTTCTCACTCCATTGATACTGTGCCTTTTATGAGACTGAATATCAGAGTGGAAAGCATGGGTTTGAACAAAGTAGCTTTACTGAATGGTGGACATGAAGTACGGGAAAGGGAAGAGCAATAGGCTCACCGCTGTAGATGAATCCAGAAGTACCCCTTCTTTTCTAATATGTCCCATTTTCCACTTTCCGTATCATCCCAGTGATGACTTCATATTAGAATCCATCAAAAGATGGTTATCTAGACTAAGTGTAGGTCTTTAAATAGCTTCCCCCAAATCTATCAGCTTGCATCCTGGTCCTTATACGTGAAGACTCAATATTTGTCCTAAATATTTTATATTCAAACCATAACATGATCAAATAACATACTAATGTCACAATGATATATCATTTATAAACTATACATACAGTTTGTATATTACATAATATTTATGTATACACACACATATATATGCTTTGTATGTAAGAAAATGAATATTTTTCACTTCTAAAGATCCAGCTTTTACTTCTTTGGGAATTCATGTAGAAAAGTTATTGGCTGAATTTGAAGCCTCTTGGTTGGTGAATTACCTTTAAGTAATTGCCTAAGTCAAGAACTTGTCTAATTTTTAAACTATCTTTAAAGCCATATTGGTATTAAAGACACAAGTATTATTTATGAGCATTGTTTAATATCATGGACATTGGGGAGTCTTATGGGAATTAGTTTCTTCATCAAAGCCAAAATATAGGAATGCATCATCATACTGTTGTTTATGAAGACATATTTGTAAATTCATATGTATATATATATGGTTATATGCTAGGTCATCTGTATATATCTTGTACTACGTAGTAAATCTGAATGGTGTACATATAATGGTTGTACAGCAGTGCTTTGGAAATAGTGATAAAAAAGTGTATGTGTTCAGTGCTAATGCAATTTTCCCCTAATACTTCTGATCAGTGGGTAAGAAAAGCCAACTGTGCTATTTTTTCTATGTTCTATGTGTCTTTCTTCTCCAAAGATTGGACGCCTTAAGTTTATTTTTAGGACTTTCAAAGCAATGCTACCTCAAGTAGTAGCATTTCCATGTTTTTATGCCAGTGTTCTGACTCATTATAAATCATACCCTGTTCTTTCATTTCCCACTTAAACTTCCAGCATCATATGGTTGCTTACAACTATGTGCAATCCCAGTCCCAGGGGATCTGACTACCACTTCTAGTCTCCATAGATGCTAGGCATGCAAATGCTGCATAGACATTCATGCAAACAAAATACCCATGCACATAAAATAGTAAGGTTTAAAAAAGAAATTACAAATAATGCTGCTATGAACATAATTGAGCTAATACTTTTGGTATGTGAATGTGCGTCTTTAGGGTATACACCCAGAAGTGGTATTGCTGGGTCCTTGGGGAGACTGATTCTCAATTTTCTGAGAAACCGCCATATTGCATTCCAAAGTGGCTGAACAAGCTTACACTCCCACCAACAATGGAGGAGTGTTCCCCTTGCTCTGCATCCTCTCCACCATAGGCTGTCATCTGTGCCTTTTATCTTAGCCAATCTAACAGGTGTTAGGTGGTATCTCAAAGTTGTTTTGATTTGCATTTCTTTGATGGCTAATGATGAAGAGCATTTTTTCAGGTGCCTTTCAGCCATTCGTAGTTCCTCTGCTGAGAATTCCCTTTTTAAATCTGTACTCCATTTTTTGATAGGGTTATTCAAGATTTTGGGCTCTAAATTCTTGAGCTCTTTATATATCTTAGAGATCAGTCCTCTATCACTTGTAGGGTTGGTGAAAATCTTTTCCCATTCTGAACGCTGGCGTTTTGTCCTATTGACAGTGTCCTTGGCTTTGCAGAAGCTTCCCAGCTTCAGGAGATCCCACTTATTGATTGTTGGTCTTAGTGCCTGTGCCACTGGTGTTATATTTAGGAAGTGGTGGCCTGTGCCAATTTGTAGAAGTGTATTTCCCACTTTCTTTTCTATCAAGTTCAAAGTGGCTGGGTTCATAGCAGCATTATTTGTAATAGCAAGAACCTGGAAACAACCTAGATGTCCCTCTACTGAAGAATGGATTAACAAACTATGGTACATCTACACAATGGAATACTACTCAGCAGTAAGAAAAAACGATATCCAAAAATTCGCAGGCAAATGGAGGGATTTGGAGAATATCCTCCTGAGCGAGGTATCACAATCTCAGAGAGATAAGCAGGGGATGTACTCACTCACTAGTGGGTTCTAAACAAACAAACAAGAAAAAAAAAAGCCAAACATGCCCAAGCGACAAACCACAACCACTGAACAGCTTGGGATCAGAAACACCCTGGACTGACCCTTCGAACCCCACTCCAACTATAGGAATACCAGACTCATTCTTGAAGGAGGGGGGACAAAACTGGATTTGACCAGGAGTGGTGACTGATCCAAGCATTATTGGATCAGTGGGACCATAGGACTGTCTGCTCCCTGCCCAGCGAAGGGATGGGGAGTTGCAGAGAAGAGAAATGTCAAGATGTGGTGGGAGGGGGAAGG
>PVIH01018378.1:0-38698 GCA_004025045.1 Sigmodon hispidus | reverse complement strand
AAGAGACCTTGAATAAGGATATATAGGGAAAGCTGAACACAAAGAAAATATATGTGTAGCAATCTTATTTGTATTTCTACCCTTGATAAGCCATGCTTATGATTCTTATCCTCTGTATAGTTATTGTTAACTCTTCTGCATTTTAAATTCTTTTTACTGTTTTTTTTTGATAAATACAAAATAAAGAAAAAAAATAAATCAGATCAAAAAAAAAAAATAAACCACTTAGACTATAGCATTTGATTATAAGAACCAGAGATGATTAGAACAAGCATGTACCATGACTTCTCTCAGTATATTAATAAGGAGTAGGCAGTCTATCTCAAACTAAATCACCATATGTTTTAAGTTAGAATCCCATTGAAATGCAATATTTCACTTTCATTAAGATCTCTTTTTCTAAGCTTCAATTCGTGCTGTTCACTCATTTACCAGCTTAGCACTTGATACTATATGTGGTGTTTATTTTCAAAAAAGAAAAAAAGAGAATTCTATTCTCAGATAATCTTGAAGGCATCTAAGAAGCATTGTATGTATATAAATTGATTACACAAAATTTTCCTCTATTTCTGTTGCTATAACACTTGAATGAATAATACAGTTCTGAGGAATCAGAGTACCAATAATTACTACTCCTTAAAAAAGGGACATCAATTACTTTGAAAAATTTTACACAATTATTTGAATAGTGCTTTTTTGGCTACATATCATGGAAACATTTAAAAAAAAATATTTGATAAATGGCTATGATGCTCCAGACAGAGGATTAGTCCCTGAAGAAACAACACTATGGTTTGGTCCATCTCCTACAGGATCTCACATTTTACAATTGACCAATGAGACAAGGTTTCCAATCACCACTGTGTAATATTGGAAGTGCTGTAGAAGAAGCCTAGAAAAATGCTGAAGTTGGCCACTTTTGTTGATTTAATGGATTAACAGTAATAACTACAGAATCATTTTTCTTATGGGAACAGTTTTGTAAAACTATGATCCAATTATAATATGTTTTCTAAAAATGGGTGCATTTAATCTTACTACCTATTTAATCTGAGCACACAGTTTCTAAAAACTGAACAATAAAAAATTAAAACAGTAGAGAATAAAGTATGAGTTTAAATCAACAGGGGAAATTTATTATTTATTTATATTTGGGCTTAAACTCAGGTTCTTACATATGCTGTGGAATTGCTCTACAACTGAACTATAGCCCCAAACCAGCAGCACAATTTTTAAAAGTCTCTTTAATATAGCCACAGAATTATGTAAGTATTGCCACTAACTTCAGAGAATTTTGTTTTCCTCAAAAAGTACTTGGCCTTTTCCCGATATTTGGCTCTGAGTCTCTTTCTTTACAATCCAAATTCGAGCAAGAAAGACTCATGATGAATTCTATTACATTTATTGCACTCACTTTGACTTAAAAAAGAGAAACTGACAATTATCTCTTAACAAATTATTTGTATTTGTTACACAACTATTCAATTTAACATGTGTCATAAGGTCTAATCTACTAATATGCACCACAGCCAGGCATAGCTCTTTGAAATAAGGGTAGAATACACAGTAATTTAACATTTATGTGACTGTCTACAATAGTGAATTAGTTATTTGTGGTATAATTTTGCTTTTCTTTCCAAATTTCAACTCAAGCCATCCTTGTGAGTTGCAAAAGCTCTTCTCCAGCCAGGGACCAATAGTCAAGTGGTATATAAAAGTACAGTAGCCACATACAGCTCTGCATTGGGAACAAGTGACCAAAAGGCAATGCAATCTCGGGCTTTTTAGACTTACAAAGCCTTAATATATACATCTTGCGTATGTGGATTCAGTATGCAACTGACCCTGTTATACATGTCTGTCTGGTACAAGTTTTGTACATGCGCAAATCTTATGATATTGATCCTAAATATGATTTAATACTCCTATCCTACTACTTTTTCCTTTGATGTTTTATACATAGGTAAAACCTAATATTGACCTGATTATGTGTAATGACTGCCATAGAAAAGTAAACAGCACTTAATGTTTGTGCTGATAAAGTATAGTGATCAGAACTGATACTTGAACTTGTAATTCATGCACAACCTTGCATGAATACACTCTGTAGTTGCCAAAAATAAATGCAGAGTTTCCTAGTTCATAGCCTCTTATGTACTGAGAACATTACTTATACCTTAAGTGTGTTTTTCACTTGCTGTCTTCACTTTTCCCCTTAGAGACTAGTCTTTTTGTTTATTGATAGTGTGAAGTTTCTTACATGATATCCATAGCTCAAATACTAATGGGTATGTCTTGGTTATATATTTATCTTTGGTCTTGAGCATCTTTAATAATATGTCTACAAATATGTGTTGTTTTCTGGGGTAAAGCTTGCCTTTGGTTATTTCAGATAAGGAAATACAGGAATATAACATGCTACTATATGAAGCATGCAATAGTTTGATTTCAAGATATAGCAGCTTACCATTCTATGTACTTTAAGCAAAAAAACAAGCAACAAATAAGAGGCAGGGGCAAAACTTGTAGTAAGACTAAAGCAATGTGTAAGACCTGGTTCCCACAGGCACAATTATCTGAGATGCTCTGCATAAGGCTCTCCCATTAATTAGGCTGAATTTCTGCAATTCCCAAAAGCTGTTTCATTTGTGTTATTGCATCTAAGCTTGAGGATTAAGAAATCTATCTTTACAATGGTTTCACATAATTTTTGATTATTGTGATTTTTTTAATTTATCTTTATGATCAAAATTTTATTTTTTTTATGTTTTTGACTATTTTTTCCTGCATGAATGAATTGCATCTAAAGTGTGAAGTGCCTACTAAGGCCAGATGAGGGCATGGGATACCCTTGACCTGGCAGTGCAGATGGTTGTAAGCCACCATGTGGTTGCTGGGAACCAAATCCAGATATTCTCAAGAGCAGCAAGTGTTCTTCGTTCCTGTACTGTCTCTCCAGTTCTTATTTTCATTTTTTCTAGCTATAAGAAAAATAATTTTCAATCTGTAAAATCATGTGTGGCTGTGTCAGAACTATCACACTCTTTATTTCCTGTGTATCAGACATCCAGTACTTAGGAGACAGGTAGCTCTCTGTGAGTTCAAGGCCAGTCAGGTCTACATAGCCAACTCCAAGCTAATCAGTGATAAATAGTGATTGTCTCAATAAAAACAAACAAAAAACTAATTTTAACTCTTAGAAAATATATAAATAAAAGAAATCCAGGCATATTTTATATAGCTTAAAAAAATGTGGGCTAAACTATCAAGCCAAAAATACAATGTAGAAGGAAAAAGAAACAGAAATATTGAGAAATGAATAACACACATGATTTTAAAATCAGAATTTCAATATCATGTGATAAATCCAAAATGAAAGAACAGAAAGAGAAAATAATTTTCAAGAAAATATAAAAGATATGAGTCTTCAAATGGAAAGGGGGCAAGTAGGTGCTAAAATAAAAGAAGACTCATACAACATACATGCAAGGGCACATAGTGACAAAACTTCTGAACAACAGGGACTTAAAAAGATTTCATACAAACAACAAACAAACAAACAAACAAACAAGAAAAAAGCAAAGCATGCCCAAGCTGCAAACCACAACCACTGAACAGCTTGGGATCAGAAACACCCTGGTCTGACCCTTCAGACCCCACTCCAACTATAGGAAGACCTGACTCACTCTTGAGGGAGGGGGGACAAAACTGGATTTGCCAGGAGTGGAGACTGATCCAAGCATTATTGTGTCAGTGGGACCATAGGACTGTCTGCTCCCTGCCCAGGGAGGGGATGGGGAGTTGCAGAGAAGAAAAATGACCAGATGTGATGGGAGGGGGAAGGGACCTTGAATAAGGATATACAAGGAAAAAAAGATTTTAAAAATGTACTCAAAATCTCTTATTTAAAAAAAACAATATGAGACAAAATAAAATTAGTGATCAGGGATGGATAAGGGCACTGGGCTCTATGCTGGCCTCCAGCTCCCTCATTATCACAAGTACCATTTATACATTTCAGAGTTCATGCTAGCATCCTAGCCTTTTTCACTTCCCCAGGCTACCCCTTTCTTCTCTTTATAAAGGCAAAGATTTCCTCCTTCCCTCACTATTCACACTATATTCTATCTCTTACTCTCTCATATTCTCTTACTCTCTACTTCTTGCTACCTTATGGCCCTAAATATGATTCACTCTCTATATATTGCTATCCCAGTATCTCCCCTATTGTCTCCGGCTGTGGTGGTTTGAATAAGACTGGCCCCCATAGACTCATATGACAGAATGTCTATAGTGAGTGGTACTATTAAGAAGTATAGTCTTGTTAGAGTAAGTGTGGCTTTGTTGAAGGAAGTGTGTCTCTGTGGTAGCAGGTTCTGAAGTCTCATATATGTGTACTTTCTTACCTGCAGATCAAGATGTAAGAACTCTCAGTCCCTTCTTCAGTACCATGTCTGCCTGCATACAGCTTTGCTTCCAGCCATGATAATAATGGACTAAACCTCTGAAACTGTAAACTAGACACCCCAAATAAATGTATTCCTTTAAAACAGTTGTGGTTATATTATCTCTTCACAGTAATAGAACCCTTTAAAAAAGCACTGGCTCCTTCTCTAGACAACCCAGATCTGGTTCCCAGTACCCTAAACCATCTGAAACTCCAATTCCAATGGATCTTATGCTCTCTTCCAACCTCTTCTGGCACCAGGCATGCATGTGATACACAGAAATGCATATAGTCAAAACATCTATACACATAATGTAAAAGGGTCCCAGACCTTATAAGGTACAACTGACTCTGTAGTAAGAAGTTTCCAGCCAGTGTAGTCCCAAGATCTGAACCATCAGTCCCAAATAAACATACAATGGCTTATGTTAACTATATGCTGTTTGGTCTATGGCTCGAGAATATTACTTGTTAACTCTTACTCTAAAACTAACCAACAACTCTTATTTTGTTTAGCCAGCTGGCTTGGTACCTTTTCTCAGAGCAGCATTCTCATCTTCTTTTCTCTGCATTGTCTGCTAGCATCTGTCTCTCCTCATCCACTTCTCAGAGATTTCTTAGTCTGTTAACCCTGCCTATACTTCCTGTCTGCCTTCTGGCCAATCAGTGTTTTATTAAACCAATAAGAGTGAAAAGTATTTGCAATGTACAAGAGCATAATCCCACAGCATGACTCCATGATGGAAGTACAATTTAGGTCATAAAACTTAGCATGTAGACTGTACCTCCTGCCAAAACAGTAAAGACTCTAAAATATACTAGTCTTACTTTTGACTTCTGTAGTTATTTTCTGGCTAACTGTTCTTGATAAATGAAGTATATCAACCTATAACATGGGTTTTGTGCTTAAAAGCTCACCCAGAGAAAGGCTTAGTGCTACACTGGAGTGCTAAACATACAGTGTAGTCACCAGCAGACTAATCAAAATTTTCTATTGGCTTAAATCCATGTCCAAGCAGTCTTCTCTAGTGGCTAACCCACAACAACAAAATCAAAAGTAGAAAGAAAATCAGCAAGCAACAAAGCTAGTAAGTTTGAAGATAAGCTCAGATAATTATAGATGCATAATATAAAAATTACACTTTATCAGAATAAACTCCTAGGAGATCTTAATATGACTGACAATGGGAAGAACATGGCAAATATGTTATGGTTATTGTCTAATAAAACAGAAGGTATGTGTTTCAATAAAATCTTTGTTTTTATTATGTATGTATTTACATATAAATAATTATATATGTCTAAAAATCAACCAGATGAGTAGAAAGAATATATTCATTGTTGAAACAAAACATTATCAATCCAGAAAACTGAGAGAAAAAAATGAAAATAGCATTGAGAATACATCTAATAAGCAGTACTGTCAGCATGTACAACACTCTAGTTTCTCTTCTCAGGACCACCTACATAAAAGATAGCAGTACTAAGTGCAAACATATCTAAAATTATAATAAATATTAATAGGCCTATTATCCTGTTAAGACAGTGCTCTGAGAATAGAACTTTAATTTTATTGTGAAAATTATTTACACATTAAAAAAAGTTCAAAACATAAAATAGTTCTAGTATAGCATTCAACTACAGCTCCCAAGTAATAACATTTAAACACTTTCTTTTTTCTCTTAAGTTTTCCTGAAATTTTTAATGTAAAATGATTATAGAATACCTTAGATACTAGAAAACAAATTAATACTCAGAGTATCACAAGGAAGATATCTTAAAGATATAGCTTATTAGCCAGGGACTGGGAATGTAACTCACTTAGTAGAGTTCTATCCTAGCCTAGATGATGCTCTAGGATTGATTCCTGTCCATGCATAACTGGAAAGAGATTATCAGGAATCCTAATACTGAGAGTTGGAGGCTAAGGGTTCATAAATTCACGGTCATTCTCAGATACATGGGGAATTTAAGGCCATCTTGGGATACTTGAGACCTTGTCTCAAAAAAAAAAGATAAGATTGGGCATAGTGGCACATGCCTTTAATCCTAGCACTAGAGAAGCAGAGGCAGGAACATATCTATGAGTACAAAATAAGCTTTGTAAACATAGTGACTTCTAGGCCAGCTAGGGCTACACAGTGAGGCCCTGTCTCAAAATGTACAATAGCATTAGTAAGAATTTAGCAGTTTAACAAAAAATATCTGAATCATTTGACCTATCAAGAAAAAAACAAAAAGAATTTGACTGAAGGTTCCAGAGGTTCTAGTGCAAGACTGATTGGACCCACTTCTTTGGACATCTAATGACACAGCACAACATATTGTGGTAGGACTGCTCCTTGTGAGCTAGGAAACAAATAAAAATAGGAAGAAGAGACTACAGTCCTCCAATTTCCTCTGAGAGCACTAAAGGCTAGACTTCTTACTGGATGCCTCTCTTCTACTGGAGAAAAAGCCTCTAATATATAGGCCAGACTGAGATATACAGTGAGACTCTGTCTGAACCTCCCCCCACAGAAATCTAAAACAGATATTAAAAACTCAATTAGAGAGCTACAAAGACACCAAGCTAAGCTGTTAGGGGTATAGAGCAGCACAGATGAGACAGAACCTAAAGGTTGGGTCAAGCAGCAGAGGCAAGATAGAAGATTATTAAAGTCAGAGGGTGAAAGTACAGGAGTACATGACTGCTGAATAAAGGTACAGAACATGCTCCAGACAGAACAAATGGATTGACAGTAATCCAAGTAGGCCTCATCAGCAATAGGGACTAAGCTAAGCTGAAGCCCCTGAAATATGGACAGGGTTTTTGTCAGCACATTGGTATACACAGAGTAATCACATAATAATTTGGAGATTTATCATCACGATATTACAAGTCCTTTTCATGAGATTCAGATGACTATGTTGCTTTCTTCTAGCTGCCATGCTAAGTGTGGCTTTTTTGATATGGTTCTAATATACCTGTATTCTCATATGTCCCTAATCTACTTTGGTACCTTTGTAGAAGGATACCTTTTTTTGCTTTAAGGAATAAGCTAGTTAAAAGTATCTGCCTAATAGGTGGTACAGGACCACTGGTACTGGCCATGTACACAAAAATATACAAAATTAACCTGTTTCTGTGTCTGTATTCAAAATGGAGGCACATGATACTTATCAAATGGAGCCCAAAGGACTAGGCACAGCCTAAAAGCCAGTCTTTTACACAATGTTGAGCAACTTAGAGCAAGACCCGGCCTGATCTCCACAGCCTTGTATAAGAACATAATTTGTCAAAATTTATAGAATCCAACTTAAGCAGCCTTCTAACCTTGTGTTGTCTCCTTCCAGCAATTAATATGGATTGTGAATGGTGGTAACAGTCATTCTAACTATTTAGTAGTGAGACTATTTCAATCACTGCAAGCCATGACTTCATCTTTCAAAAACTATTTAGTACAAAACCGGCATATAGGATGACATTCTGATATTTGAAAGAGTTGAAAACTCTCATAGGAAATAAAAATTATTGCAACAATGTCCAAATGGTAATTATTAGTTTTAACTAATGTAACTAGATTGCATCAACAAATCAGAATGTAAGCATATGAATCTTTTTTGAGAAAAGCAAGGACATGTATTCCATGGATATAACTATCACTTGGAAACGTTTTACTCCCTTTTGAAACTGTCATCAAAGCCAATTTATGAATCACCCAAGAAAAATTAAAGAGAAAATTTATGGTAATATATCATATAGAACTGATGGGAAAATTTTTAATCAGTCTGAGCTAGTACTTATTGTTATAAAAGCTACAGATTTTGGAACTGATTCAATGAAAATGATTAAAGTGCACAATTAATTCTCAGTGAATTAGCAAACACCTAGATTGGGTCAGTGATAAATTGCATTACAGGAAGTTGGCAGAGAACACAGCTGAGTAATGTGCTTAAGTAATACTTTAGGTGGTAGTGGTTGTTGGAAAGGGCAAGGAAGCTATAAAAATCTACAAGTGGTCCTTTTATGAAATTGGAAATCCTTAAAGTGTCCTGTAAAGCAAGTTGGCCATGTGTCATGCCACTGTTTTGTTGAGCTTTCACAGATCACATTATGCCAGAAATCAGAGGACACTGAATGATGTTCTATACCTAATCAGGCTCAGAATGTGATATAAATATTCTTGTTGTGGTATCATGTACTTTACTACCCATATGGTTCAAAACCTTTTGATATCTAGAAGAGCTACATCTCTTGATCTCCAATGTGGGTGGTGAATATATTGCAACTAGACAGATGGTCAGACAAATATTAAGACCCAGCATGTTCTGCTCTGATTTACTCTCAAAGGCATACCAGAGCCAGTGGCTTTCATGTCCTTTGTCTCATAAACTCAGAGAATGGATGTCATGGGCAACAGGGAGGGTAAGCTTTAAGAAAGGTTTCCTTTATTGACCTGTATGGGAGAACTGAAGAGAAAAGAGCTTCCTGGGGAGCAAAAATGGATCCCAGAGGTGTGGTGCCATCAATGCTTCCTATTTATGGGTTAAAGCTCTTTTGGATTTTGGCCTGTCTAGGAGGAAAGCTGATCAATCCAGTCCTACGAGTCCAAGCACCTTAGTTTGGACTCAATCACATCTTCATATACCAGGTTGTGGTACTCAGTAGCTTACATAAAAGGAGAAGAAAGAGAATGAGAAACCAGCCTAAGGAACTGAAGCGCTGAAATATATCTGGTATTTCTACAAAATCAACATCTCTAGCTTGCTGCTAAGGATGAGGATCAAGGTCCCTATCCCTAATTTATCTTCTCTTCTCATCATTAATACATGCCTTCTCTGACTTACGTATGGCTCCTTGATACTGCACAGCTTAAACATCCAATCCTTGTCCCTGATCATTGGTATTGTTTTGTAACAGACTACATGAAGCCAGGTATTCCAGTAACAGAAAAAAAAAGTTATCTGGTAAACTCTAGGTATAATCCTGGGATCCTTTGGCTGTCGAACATTGACAACATTGATTGTACCTTTACCGAAGCCAAGATCTGAGTTAAATCCAAACCCATCATGTTATTTTTCAGTGCCTTTCTTCTTCCTTCATCACACTTTTTAAATACAGGGTATCTGTATGTGACCCTGGATAGCCAAAAACTCATGTAAACCAGGTTGGTCTTGAACTTGAAATAGTCCTACTGCTTTTGCTTCCCCAAAGATTAATGAAATTTTGAAGAGGCCTATTATGAAATACTGGGGATATCACATCCCCTTTGGGGTTCTTAGACACATTAGTAAAATAACTTAAGAATAGACTCAAACAGAAACTTGAGGACAATTTTATTAAAGGCTTATAAAAAAAATAAGCAAGCTATACATCTGAACATCTGCCACAGGAAGAGCAGAGAAAATAGCTATGGCTTTTGAGTTAAGCAGCCATGGAGGTTCACCATGTAGAAGAAGACAGCCATGCAATGTGGATAGAAGAAGAAGAAGAAGAAGAAGAAGAAGAAGAAGAAGAAGAAGAAGAAGAAGAAGAAGACATACTCCAACTGGAGCAATCAGAATAGCCCTCAGCTGGACCAACTAGTACTCTATCCCTAGGTACAAGGGCACATACCTTGCTCCTCCCTGACATTGTCTCAGTCCCAAAGACTAAGCAGTACTGCTCGCTCCCCTGCCCCTGCTCCTAACATCCCCAACTCTGCAGTATCCACTGGAGCCACAAACCCCAACTGCAGCAAGCAGGAAGGACAACAATCCAGAAAGAAGGACAGAATGGAAGAAGTGGGACCCCTGGAGACACAGACTCCTAGTGAATGGATTTGAGAAAGAAATAGGTAAAAGGCAGTGTGAGAATACATTCAACAACATAAAGAGCAATATGGTGCCTTCAGATACTAGAGGTTCTACAACAGCAAGACCTGGACATTCTAATGCAGATGAAGCAGAGGAAATGACCCTAAAATTAACTTCATGAAGATAATAGAAGCCCTTAAAGAGGAAATTAAAAATTCCCTTAAGGAAATGGGGAGAAATACAAACAAAATTATGGAAGAAATCAATAATTTCCTTAAAGAAAGCCAAGGAAAAACAAATAAATAGGTGAAGGAAACAGTCCAAGATTTGAAAATTGAAATAGAGGCAATACAGAAAACACAAACTGAGGGAAGTCTGAAAAAGAAAAATCTGAGTAAATGAGTAGGAACTACAGACGCAAGCATCACCAACAGAATACAAGAGATGGAAGAGAGAAACTTAGATGTTGAGGATATGATAGAGGAAATAGATTCATTGGTTAAAGAAAATATTAAATTCAGAAAATTTTTAACACACAACATCCAGGATATCTGGGGCAGTGTGAAAAGACCAAACCTAAGAATAGCAGGAATAGAAGAAGGAGAGGAATTCCAGCTCAACAATACAGAAAATATATTCAACAAAGTTATAGAAGAAAACTTTCCCAACCTAAAGATGTGCCTCAGAAAATACAAGAAATACACAGAACACCAAATAGAATGAAACAAAAATCTCCTCTCTCCACATAATAATAAAAACAGTAAATATATAGAATAGCAAAAGAATATTAAGAGCAGCAAAGGAAAAAGACCAAGTAACATATAAAAGCAGAATATAAGAATTACACTTTATTTCTCAATGAAAATTCTGAAAGCCAGAAGGTCCTAGACAGATGTTCTGCAGACACTAAGAAACCATAGATGCCACCCCAGACTATTGTACCTATCAAAACTCTTAATCACCATAGATGGAGTAAAGACGATATTCCATGACAAAGCCAGATTTAAACAATGTATATCCACAAATCCAGCCCTACAGAAAGTACTAGAAAAAACTCCAACTCAAAGAAGTTAGCCACATCCATAAAAGCAAAGGCAATAGATAACCTCACACCAGCAAACCCCAAAGAAAAGAAACACATACACATAACCACTAACAACAAAAGCAAAATAACTATTAACAATCACTGATCATTAATATATCTCAATGTCAATGGTCTCAATTTACCTATAACAAGACACAGGCTAACAAAAAGGGGAAAAAAACAAATTCAGCCTTCTGTTGACTACAAGAAATATACCTCAAAGACAGACATCACCTCAGAGCAACGATTAGGGGAAAATTATCCATCAAATGGACCTAAGAAACAAACTGGTGTGTCTGTCCTAATATCTAAACAAAATAGAGTTCAAACTAAAATTTATCAAATGAGAGAAAAGAACATTTTATGCTCATCACAGGAAAAATTCATCAAAATGAAGCCTCATTTCTGAACATCTATGTCCCAAATACAAGGGCACCTACATTTGTAAAAGAAATATGACTAAAGCTTAAACCACACATCAAACCTCACACACTCATAGTGGGAGACTTCAACATCCCACTCTTACCAATGGACAAGTCTGCCAGACAGAAACTTAACAGAGAAATAAGGAAACTAACAGATGTTATGACTCAAATGGATCTAAAAGACATTTGTAGTGACTTCTAAGGCCTGGAGATCAGCCTGGCCTTAGCCAGTACTAACTGGTGATAACTAGTGCCTTAAAACATGTTCTCCTAAGTACTTCCACATAAGCCAAACTGGGGTCTGCCTGGGACCTTGAAGAGGGCAGAGTCCAGATACAACATTCCTAGACCAACAAGAAACCACCACTGGAAGCCCTTTCCCTTGGCTGGAGGAAGGGTCTGGGAAAAAAGCATTGAAGGTTTCCCCCTCCTAAATAAAATTTTACTTGCTTGCTTCAACTTGTTCTCAGAGGCTGAGTTGTTGCTTCCATGCCATCTTGACCCCCTCCTTCAAGGGGAGAAGCAGGAGCCTGGGCATAGAGGCAACCCTAGCTTGTGGTCTTCAAGGCAGGTGCACCCACAACAGACACCTATAAAACAATTCACACAAACACAAGAGAATATACATTCTTCTCAGCACCTCATGGAAACTTCTCCAAAACTGACCGCATATTCGATAACAAAGCCAATCTCAACAGATTAAAAAAAAAAATCAGAGTAAAACCCTATACCTTATCCGACCACCATGACCTGAAGTTAGAATTCAACAACACAAATTGTAGAAAGCTTACAAACTCGTGGAAACTGAACAACACTCAGCTGAATCATCACTGGTTCAAGGAAGAAATAAAGAAAAACATTAAAAACTTCCTAGAATTCCAAGAAAATGAATGCACAAAATACCCAAACTTATGGGACACTCTAAAAGCAATGGTAAGAGGAAAGTTCATAGCAGTAAGTACCTGCATAAGGAAAGTAGAAAAATCTCACACTATCAACTTAACAGCACACCTAAAAGCTTTGGAACAAAAAGAAGTAAACTAACCAAGGAGGAATAGATGGCAGGAAATAATCAAATTGAAAGGTGAAATCAATAAAAAAATCAAACCAAAGAGAATAATATAAAGAATCAATTAAACAAAAAGTTGTTTTCTAAAGAAAATCTGTAAGATAGATGAATCCTTATCCAAACTAACCAAAGGCAGAGAGAAAGAGAACATCCAAGTTTAACAAAGTTAGAAATGAAAAGGAGAACATAACAACAGACACTGAGGAAACCCAGAGAATCATTAGGTCATACTTCAAAAAGAGATACTCCACAAAATCAAAAAATCTAAAATAAATAGATAATGGAAAATTTTCTGGATAGGTTACACATACCAAAATTAAATCAAGATCAGATAAACAATTTAAATAGACCTATAATTCCCAAGGAAATAGAAGCAGAAATCAAAAGCCTAACAAGGTAAAAAAAAAAATCTCAGGACCAGATGATTTCAGCACAGAATTCTACCAGATTTTCAAAGAAGAACTAATACCAATACTCCTCAAATTTTTCCACACAATAAAAACAAAAAGAAAATTGCCAAACTCTTTTTATGAGGCTACAGTCACCATGACACCCTAACCACACAAAGATGCAAGTAGGAAAGAGAATTACAGACCATTTTCTCTCATAAACATTGGTGCAAAAATACTAAATAAAATATTAGCAAGCCAAATTCAAGAAAATATCAAAAAATAATCCACCATGATCAAGTAGGCTTCATCCCAGAGATGTAGAAATGGGTCAACATGTGAAAAACTGTCAATATCATGCATCATATGAACAACCTAAAAGAAAAAAAAGCCATGTTCATAGCAGCATTATTCATAATAGCAAGAAACTGGAAACAACCTAGATGCCCCTCAACTGAAGAATGAATTAACAAACTGTGCTATATCTACACAATGGAGTACTACTCAGCAGTAAGAAAAAATAATATCCTAAAATTCACAGGCAAATGGATGAATTTAGAGAATATCCTCCTGAGCGAGGTATCCCAAACCCAGAAAGAAAAGCAGGGGATGTACTCACTAATTAGTTGACTTTAAGCAAAAACATTCTTATTTCATTGAAAGATGATGGGTGAATAAAGTGATTTAAAACACACACAAATTTTAGGATTTTTCTTACTGCTGAGCAGTACTCCATTGTGTGGATGTACTACAGCTTATTAATCCATTCTTCAGTTGAGGGGCATCTAAGTAGTTTCCAGTTCTTGCTATTATGAATAATGTTGCCATGAACATAGTTGGGTGCAAATGTGCATCTTTAGGGTATATACCCAATAGTGGTATCGCTGGATCCTTGGGGAGATTCATTCCCAGTTTTCTAAGAAACCACCATACTGCATTCCAGAGTGGCTGAACAAGTTTACACTCCCACCAATAATGGAGGAGTGTTCCCCTTGCTCCACAACCTCTCCAGCATAGGCTGTCATCTGTGTCTTTTATCTTAGCCATTCTGACAGGTGTAAGGTGGTAGCCCAAAGTTGTTTTGATTTGCATTTCTCTGATGGCTAAAGATGTTGAGCATTTTTTCAAGTGCCTTTCAGCCATTTGTAATTCTGAGAAATCCCTTTTTAATTCTGAACCCAATTTTTAATTGGGTTATTTATGGTTTTGGGCTCTAGTTTCTTGAGTTCTCTACATATTTTAGATATCAGTCCTCTGTCACATATAAGGTTGGTGAAAATCTTTGCCCATTCTGTAGGCTGTCATTTTGTTTTAATGACTATGTCCTTGGCCTTATAGAAACTTCTCAGTTTCAGGAGATCCCACTTATTGATTATTGTTCTTAGTGTCTGTACTACTGGTGCTATATTTAGGAAGTGGTCACCTGTGCCAATGCACTGGAGGATATTTCCCACTTTCTTTTCTACCAAGTTCAGTGTGGCTGGGTTTATGTTGAGGTATTTGATCCACTTGGACTTGAGTTTTGTGCAGGGTGATAGGTGTGGATCTATTTGTATATTTGGCTCAATGTAGAGATGTTCAGTTTCCATGAGTTTGTAAGCTTTCTGTGATTTTTGTTGTTGTTGAATTCTAACTTTAGGCCATGGTGACCAGATATGATACCAGGAATTATTTCCATTTTTTTGCATCTATTGATATTTGTCTTATGATCAATTATGTGGTCAATTTTAGAGAAAGTTCCATGGGGTGCTGAGAAACATGTATATTCCTTTGTGTTTGAATGGAAGCTTCTGTAAATATTTATCAAGTCTATTTGCATCATAACATCTGTTAGACCCCTTATTCCTTTGTTGAATCTTTGTCTGGTTGACCTATCCAAGGGTGAAAGTGGGGTATTGAAGTTTCCCACTATTAGAGTTTTACATTTGATGTGAGATTTAAGGGTTAGTAGTGTTTCTTTTTACATATAAAGTTTCCCTTATATTAGGGGCATAAATATTCAGGATTGAGATCTCATCTTGGTGGATTTTTCCTGAGATGAATAAGTAATGTCCATCCTGGTCTCTTTTGATTGATTTTAGTTTGAAGTCTACTTTGTTGGATATTAGGATAGCAACATCAGCTTGTTTCTTGGGGCCATTTGATTAAAAAGTCTTTTCCTATCCCTTTACTCTGAGCCTGTGTTTGTCTTTGGAGTTGAGGTGTGTTCCTTGTATGCAACAGAAGGTTGGCTTTTGCCTTTGTATCCATTGTGTTAGTGTGTGTCTTTTTATAGGTGAATTAAGCCTATTGATGTTAAAGGATATTAATGACCACTGATTGTTATTTTCTGTTATTTTGGGTGATAGTTTGTGTGTATTTCCCTTCTTAGGGTTTTTATTCTGTGGGATTATTGATTGTTTGTGGTTTCATGGGTATATCTGGGTTCCTTAGGTTGGAGTTTTCCCTCAATTGCTTCTGGTAGTGCAGGATTTGTGGATAGGTATTGTTTCAACTTTTCTTTGTCATGTAATATCTTGCTTACTCCAGCTATGGTGATTATTTTACTGGGTATAGTTGTCTGGGTTGGCAACCATGCTCTTTTAGTGTCTGTATAACTTCTAACCATAATTTTCTTGCTTTCATTGTTTCCATTGAATAGTTTGGCATTATTCTCATGGGTCTGCCTTTATATGTAAGTTGGCCCTTTTCCTTTGCAGCTCTTAATATTTTTTCTTCATTTTGTATGTTTTGTGGCTTAATTATTATATGGCAGGCAGTCATTTTTTGGGGGTGTACTCTATTTAGTGTTCTGTAAGATTCTTATATCTTTATAGGCGTTTTCTTCTTTAGGTTGGGAAAGTTTTCTGGTATGATATTATTGAATACCTTATCTGTGCCTTTGAGCTGCTATTCTTCTCCTTCTAATACTCATTATTCTCAAGTTTTGTCTTTTCATGGCATCCCAAATTTCCTGAATGTTTTGTGTTATGGCTTTTTTGGTTTGGGTGTTTTCTTTGAGTGATTTATCTATTTCCACTATTGAGTCTTCTTTCTTTCATCTCTTGGATTCTGTTGCTTATGCTTGTATCTGTACTTCCAGATCACTTCTTCAGATTCTCTATTTCATCCTTTGTTTCATTTTGTGTCTTCTTTATTGTTTCTATTTCACTTTTTAGCTCCTGGAGTGATTCTTTCATTTGTTGGAATTCTCTTTCTTGGTTTTCTTTGTTTTCTTTCAAGGATTTGTTCATCTCTTCCAATTTTTTATTTGTTTTTTCTTCTATTTCTTTAAGAAACTTTTTCATATCCTCTTTTAAGGCATCTATAAACTTCATAAGGGGGTTTGTATTGCTTTCTTCTGTTTCCTCTTCATTGCTCTGTTCAGGTCTTGTTGTAGAGCCATCAGCTTCTTCTGGTGGTGTCTTGTTGTTCTTTATATTGTTATATGTATTCTTGCACTGGCATCTACCCATTGCTTCCTTGGTTCACTCTTAGTCAGGTCTTAGTGGAATCTTAGTCTGTTGTGGCTACAGGCATTGTGTGTTTCCTGTCTGCTCTGGACACAGGGTCTACACAATTTCTTGCTGAAGTCAGGTCAAGGGATTATTGCTATCTGAAACTGCCTGCCTCCCACTCTGCCTCGGACACCATGGAGTCATGCTGTTCAGAGAGATGTCAGTCCCTCTGTGATGATTTAGCCTGTCTTGAAGGCAGGGCCTGGGTATCTGTGATGTGACCCCTGGGATTGCTGAGGAAGGCTTCTCTCAGCCCTGGTCCAGGGAAGGCCTGTCCATGAGGTCAAATCTGGGACTGTGGCTCTGATCTCTGAAATGAGGTCCCCAGGAGGCCCAGGGGCTGGAACTTCCTCACCTCCTACTCTGCTCTGAACCTGGGATCTTTGCTGTCTAAAGCTGTCTGACTCCCACTCTTCGTTGGACACCTTGGGGTCACCAAAACAGGAATTTTGAGTGACTGTTCTGCCTTGTTTTGACAAAGGTCAGCAGTTACCTTTTTTTGTGTTCTTCTTGTCCAATTTGGATATCATTCTGTCAGTAGTCAAGGCAATGGCAGTTTCCTTGCCCCATGGCAGGGAACTTTGCCACAAATAAAAAGAAAGTCAATGTGGAGGTCCTTTGATGTACACCACCCTCTTTTGAAGTAAATCAGTGCTGCAAGGAATAGATGTGTCTCACTGCCATAAAAAGCCTCGTGTTATTAAAATATTTTAAATGCCATATTCCGTAGGTCTCTGAAATGTCTGAAGACAATCTACTAAAATATATCTCAATTTGTTGAAAACGTATCTAACATGACTCTAAGTTTGATTGTTATATTGTTATAAATGACTAACTACTAACCTATTTTTTTATTATTCTAAATGGCTTGTAAGGACTAGAAATTTATATTATATTATTAAATGAGCTATGTAGGCACAATACTTTAAATGAATAGAAATATATATAATATAACAAAATAATCTTAGATTTGTGTCAACATATAAAAATTCATAGCAACGTAAAATGTATGAGACTAGTTATTTTTTCATTCAAAAGTAGACTCAACAGTCCACCCTTTTATCTAATCAGTAATATATCTCCCCCTTTTAAAAAAATAAATCCTTAAATCTAACCTTCTTTGCTCAGCTTTTTCCCTGGTTGTGACTAATAACAACTTATAACCTCCCTCCCCAGTGATGGTAGACATCCATAATCCATTAATGACTAAATCCCACTCACCCAAGCTCTTTGTAATGTGGGTATAGTGTTCTCTAAACTACTTCTGGTTGTCTGGGAGATACAGCACCTTTGGAGGACCTTGAGAAAATTGGGATAATTGTCAAGTCCCAGAGAGCTAGTTGTATCATTTTTTGTTTAGTATCTGTGTGATGAGAAAGCACAGACTCTGAAGTCCTGGCCAGTGTAGTGTGTGAGGCTGGACCAGCTATCAGCTTTAAAGTTATTCTGGATGCAGAATTTTGAGAAAACTGCAACAGAGTCATTCTGAGAGGCTAGATCTCCTGGGATACTTGTCTTTATCGGTGTCTAATATTTTTGTTCTGAAAATACATATACTTTTAAAGGTAACATATATATCTGCATTAACACAAGTGAGGAATCCTGAGAAATTTACAGAAGCAGAAAGAAAAGCCATTGACTTTTGTGAGAGGTAGTTTATCATTTCTTCATTTAGCCCAGTGCATCTTGCACCTGATTATGAATTGTACAGAAAAGTGTTGATCTACCATATCCCTAGGAGCTTCCTTAGAATGATAGACATTTCACAAAGCTACATCAGCAAGAATGTGATTCTTCAAAAATAACCTTTGCCTTATTTTAATGGCACTTCTTGGTAGTATGTGATTCATTAGTTGCTATTTGTTCAGAATTTCCAGATGAAGCCTGTGACTTCTGCCCTTTCCTATTTTCAACTATGTCCTGCTTTCTCAAGTGTGTTTTTCATTCTAAATTGTCAATTCTCTCACTGCTAAATGGATGAAATGACACCTTTATTTATATACTGTACATAGGGTGAAAATAATTTATGACCACATCCATAAGATGTGAAAAGAGCATATGATTCATCAAATAAGTAGTTAATATGCACTTGGGTACACATACTACCGACTCTGATACATTAGGGCATTAATTCCCAACCTATGTGTTGTGACCCCTTTGGGGATGAAAGACTCTTTCACAGAGGTTGCCTAAGAGTATCATAAAATACAGACATTTACTTTATGATTCATAACAGCAACAAAATTACCATTAAGAAAGAGCAACAAAAATAATTTTATGGTTTGGGGTCACCAGAACACGAGAAACTCTATTAAAGCTTGTAGCATTAGGAGTGATTAGAACCATTGCATTAGGGGTTTCCTTAGTTCAGGAGTTTTAATAACACTTATGTATGCATGTATGCATGTAAATATATATGTATGTGTATGTATGTGTTCATGTGTGCCTCTGTGTGTGTTCTATACCACATGTGTGAAGGTCAGAAGAAAACACTGTTAACTTGATGAGAGAATTTGTAGAGCAAAACATCGATGTTGTTGTTTATTGCACACTTGTTCTCACTCACTGGGAGTGGGTTTCCATTGAAATATAAAAAATTTAGCTTTTCAGTTTCTCAAGGGTGAAAATTACAGAAATTTTAGTGAAGTTACATTTCAGGGAAAAGGCTGAAACAATTCTCTTAGCACACACACACACACACACACGTCTTTTTCCATTTTTGCAGCCAGACTTCATTTTCTTGAGGAGCTTTTCTAAAACCCAAAGAATAAGCCAGTAGGTGCTAACTTCTGAAATACTTGCCCTTTTTTTGCTTGTTTTAAATTGAGACATTCCTGTGCATCTTCATGAAGTATACCATAATGCTAATTTGATTTATTTATAACACGTGATGAATGATTAGAGCTGTTCTTCCAAGAGCAAGAGACTTTACCCACTAAACAATATTACCAGCCCGAGGTAATGTTCTTCAAGGCAGATGATAATGACTTTATAGTCTCTGTGCCACTTCAGCTACATTTGGAATATTAATGGACTAGGTTGTATGGTGCTATAATCTACTTATAGACATGAAAAATTGTGTGTCCCTCTAGGAATTAATTTCATTATAAGATCAAAGATTGTAAAAGATTAATCATTTATATACCTTTCCACTTAGAAACCCTGCCTATTTATTCATCTACTAAGTATACATATTGCTAAGTCAATCATTCTTTAATGACCATGCTGAAAAAGTTAGACAAAAATACAAATACAAATGATAAAACTGGATAAAACCTGGGAAACTACATTTTTATTAATACTGCTCATGTGGCAATTGATTATGATTTATTTTCTGACATCACTTCTGCTGTTATTTAAATTATGCTTTAAGTGGCTATATTAAACTCACTTAAGTAATCAACAAATAATTGCTCATTGTCTACTACTAACAAGAACTGCTGTGGACATTTCATATACAGTGGTTAAACATCAAATCACTTTTGATTCCCAAAAAGATTAAAAATATTTTTTAGTAAAAGACGACTTTGGGCACTTTATAATTGCACTCAGTGCTATCTTGAAAATGACAGTCCGGGGCTGGGGAGATGGCTCAGCGGTTAAGAGCACCGTCTGCTCTTCCAGAGGACCAGGGTTCAAATCCCAGCACCCACATGGCAGCTAACAACTGTCTGTAGTTCCAGTTCCAGGCAAAACACCAAGGCAAATAAATAAATAAATAAATAAATAAATAAATAAATAAATAAATAAATAAATAAATAAATAAATAAAAGAAAATGACAGTTCTCGGGTAATTGTTTTTCCTTTCTTTTGACGTTGTGTTTATTTTATTTCCTTCAGTTGGAGCCGTGTAGTATTTGTCTTATCTCCTCAACACATTGGCAATTTACCAGCAGGACAAGGTTTATGTAACAGTATAAACTTCTAGACATGTTGTTATTACAAATACAATTTAGAAATAACCATATATATGATATTATTTGTAATATATGATCATATATATGGTTATTTTCAAATTGCATTAATAGAGTAACCTCATGTAATTGTTTTGACTTAGACTTGGTTTAAAATGGAATATGTACACAGGAGATCTAGGCTCTCTAAGCAGGTTGGTTTGCTTTTTAATCTTATTTAGACGTATTTATTTTATGCAAATGGGTATTTTGCTGGTATGCTTGTCTGTACACCTCATGCATGTCTGTCATCCATAGAGGACAGAAGAGGACTGGAGTAATGGATAGTTGTAAGCTACCAAGTGAATGCTAGAAACTAAACCCAGGCCTTCTTCTACAAGAGCAATAAGTGCTTCTGACTCCTGAGCCACCTCTCTAGCACAGATTTACAATACTTTAAGATATAAATAGAAAATTTATTTAGTTATCAGACTTCTCTTCATGTGCAATTGTGCAGAACTGCATCAAGTACCTATTTCTAGAATGAGGTTTGGTAATACAAATTGCTCAGTTATGATAACCATATACCAGTGAAACTTACATGTTCTTTTATTGTGACAGAGTATAATGTAGTTCAGGCTGGCAATGACCTTGAACTTTTGATCCTCCTGTTTCCACCTCCCATGTGCTAGAATTACATGGTGTATACCTCTATATTCACTTTACTTGGTATTTCAAGGATGCTAGGCAGGCACTTGCCAACCGAACTTCATGTCCAGCCTAAAGTTCTCCTTTTAAAACTATAATTTATGGTTTGAAAGTGCTTTATAGATAATTACTAAACACACACACACACACACACACTCCTACATACATCTGTTTGTTACAACAGAAAAAAGAAGATTCACAAAATAATTTGCTATGTGTGAAATGTGCTTTTATATAATTTATAATATTCTTCTCTAATTAAAAATGCTGGTTATAACAGTTCTAAAAATTGCAGATTCATTTTGTCAGGCCAGTATTATCTTGATACAAAAGCCAGACTAAAATGCTACCTGAAAACTGCAGAACCATATATTTGATGAATATTCATGAGAAAATTCTCAACACAATACAGTACACCAAACTTAACAGCATGTTACAAAAGATTGTTGTGAACGGAATCTCTCAGAGAAAAGCCACCTAAGTGAACAATTCTTTAAGATTGATTAGAAATTTGGGGTTATGGCAAGCTAGAATGTTGCAAATCTATAGGCAAAATTATCTCTGGTTCTTTCTTGTTAATTCCCCAATAGCCATTCATTGTCTACCTCTGCGTCTAGGTAACATCCTTTCATCTATCATATGAAGCATTGGGAATGTGTTAACTAGCTCCCACCAACCCCCAAGCCTCAGAATGTCATCAAATAACATCTAAAATCTATCAGACTCTCCTTCACTATTCTTAACTCACCTACCAGATATTCCCATCAATGCATTTTAAAATGCTTCTATTTACATCTTTCTTTTTTCCTGAGACTATAAAATGTTCACGTAACCACTTTCATAGTAGAACATATTATTTGGGGTAATCTGAATCCATGTTTTTAGGTCACAATAATTTATATTAGGTTCAGAATAAAATCTCTTACTCCCTTAAAGTGGAAGCTGTGTTTTATCATGACCAAATGGGATTCATCTTTAGGACACAAGGTTATTTTAGCATGGAAAAACTCAGTGCAATATATCATATTGGTGGGACAAAGAACAAAAAATAATGTATCATAGTTGGGCATTGGTTGTGTACTCCTTTAATTCCAGCAGCCAGAAGCAGAGGCAGGCAGATTTCTGAGTTCAAGGCCAGTCTATTCTACAAAGTGAGTTCCATGACAGCCAGGGCTACAAAAAGAAACCCTGTCTGGAAAAACAAACAAACAAAACCATGTCAATTAATCCAGAGGCATTTTACAAAGGTCAACAGTTTTTCATTATGAATACTCAATAAAGTAAGACTACTAGAATATAATAAATATCTCATATGACAAGCCCACAGCTAACATCATATTGAATGGTGAGAAGATTTTTCTCTAGGGTCAGGAGCAAGAAAAAGATGTCAGATTTCCCACTCATTCTGCTTTGATTGACACATTGTCCAGAGTAATGGGGACAGAAAGAGCAACAGAAGCCATCCAAAATAGAAAGGAAGAGATAAGATTGTATCTGCTCACAGATGCCATGAACTTACATGTACAATGCTTTGTGCATAAGGAAGAGATGTGAATCAGTGAAAAGTCAAGGGAGTGAATATGAACAAACAAGTTGTAGGAAACTCTCCAAGAACTATTAAAAAAGATGAATCTTTTTAAAATGCCCTAAGAATTCCATTAAGCGTGAAAGCTGGTAAATGTTCTCAATAGTCACAGAATACAAAAGCAACAAAAATGCCATCTGTGTTTCTCTACATTAATAATAAATTATCTAAAGAGAAAATTATGAAGCAATACTAGCACTTGGGTGGAGGAGACAGGAGGACTCAGAGTCCATGACCTTCATTTGTTACAGTGCCATCCAAGGCCAGCAGGACTTACATAAGCTCCTGCTTTAGAAACATTTTGATTATATATCAAGAAGGCCCCTTCTCCCTCCAAAAGGAGAAGTAACAAAGTTGGAGTTATTGTATTTCTGACTACTGAATTTGCCAGCATTCTTCTTACCATGTAGTCTCTTGTATATGTGGTTCTGCTCAAGTTCTTCTATTTCTTAGTATTTAAATTTATTCAACACATAGTATATTTTCTCTATATGTCCCCCACCTCCCTGTTTTTTAATAGAAGTTTTCTCTTTTTATTTTTTCAATAATTGTGTGGGGTGTGTGTGTGTGTGTGCTGCCTGTGAAGCCCAGAAGTGATCAGATCCCTTGAAGCTGGAGTTAAATGTAGTTGTGAGCTCTGAACTTGGGTCCTCTGCAAGCACAGTATGTACTCTTAAAGACCCTGTAAGCCAGTGTTTTGTTGTTGTTGTTTTGTTCAGTTTGTTTTCAGGTGGGAGTAAGATCTCATATAGCTCAAAATGGCCTCATATTCTGAGTAGCAAGGATGATCTTGAATTTCTGGTCCTCCTACCTTGTCTTTCAAATGCTATGATCACAAGTGTGTACAGCATAGGTCCCTATATTTTAAAGGAAATTAGGAGACAAAGATTAAAAAAAAAGAAATGGATTCATTTTTACTTTGGTCTAAAAATGTGGAATGGGGAGTAGTCAAAGTTTCTATTTCCTTGACCTACTTGGGGAAAGAATGGGAAGATGAGGTGGGGGGAGGCTGAGGGAGGACTTGGAGGAGAGGAAGGGCCAGTGGTAGAGAAGGGGAAAACTTTTTAAATTAAAATAAAAATTAAGTTTCTCTCTATCATGTGGTTATCTTACAATTACAACTTATAGCAACCCGTGAGTCAAGGACAAATCATAAGTAAATTTAATTGTGAGATAGACTAATTGGTCCTGGGGTAGGAGACTGAGCTCTAGAAAGGCTTAACATTAATAGCACCTGCTGTTCTTGAAAAGGACCAAGTTTGATCCTCAGACCCTATGTTAGTAGCTCAGGACCATCTGAACTCCAGCTCAAGGGAATCTTCTGCCCTCTTCTGACATCTCAGGGTACTACATTCACATGGATGCATGCGCATCCACACATGTGCGCACACACTAAATCTTAAAAATATAAAAGAATTGAGTTCATGAGATAAAGGATTCCTATCAACTCCCAGTCTTGTGGTGCATTTTGTTCATAACCCCATTCCTTTGACAGGTGCAAAGTGAGCCTTTTATATCTTTTCTTTGAAAGTCTTCTATATGTGCCAGATTCCTGCATCTCTGTAAAACAACCTAGTTTTGCAAATAAAAAGAAAGTGATACTCTGAAAGCAGAAGGAAGTGACACAAGCATGAAGGTTCCTAACAGAGGCAGCTTCTAAGTGTCTGTCTCAATGTCATCTACCAAGAGGTTCTTACCAGAGGCTTAACAGAGGGACTTCTTATCTTGAACTCCCAGTTTTTAAGTTGTGACACAAATATATGTTTTTTCCTCAGATATTTTGTTGCAGCAACATAAAACCTTTGAGTGTCAAATGATCTTGAAAATATTCATAAAGTCCAAAGAGCAGGGAAATAATATAGCCTCAATTAAAATAGTGTTGGTTTGATAGAGAGAAGGCAACTTGGTGCTCAATCTTGAGCATCAGTTTGAATCCCAACATTCATGTAATAACCTGAGTGTCCCTCAAATATTTGTGACTTTAGCTCCAAGGGATTTAATATCTTCTTATGGCCCCCATGAACAACACATGTGCACATACATTCGTGCACACATACATTATACATACACACACACATATATATTCTAAATAAAATAAGATAAACACCTTTTTAAAGAATAAATTTGAATTCTTGCTTACATTCTTAATGGTTAGAAGACAAAGACACAGCTCCATGTTGTCACTCTCAGCTATCTGAGGGGTTCTTCTAATCTCTTAGAGACCTTGATTCAGGCCCAACTGGGATTCCTGGCTTTGATGCAGAAAAAAATTCAGGTATAATCAGTTTGAAACAGTTGGTGATTTCCTTGAAGATGTAATAAAGGCTCTCACAAACAGAGAGTCAGAGTAAAGTGGATGCAACCAGATGTAGACTTGGGTCTTGAAGGGAGAGTTACAATGAGCTATTTTAGCATGAGTCATAGATATCACTTTGGTAGCTCTCCGATTACATCTCAAAAAAGTCATTAAGTAGAGGAAGGAGGCATGCAAGTTGCCAGCAGAGAAAAGCAATCAACAGCCCTATCCAGCTATAACACCTACAAACCACAGCAATCACCAGCACAGCAAGATATTCTTAAAGGTGCAACAATGGCATTAATACTTTGGAGCTAACCAACAGCCTCTTAATTGGAGTTAAGCCCCACTCAATAGGAGGGAATTCCTGCCTCACACTGTAAATAGAGCTAACTGAGCATGGCTGGTGAGGCCATAGCACCTACTCCTTCCTCTTATCTAAAATAGTATACTATCAAATTTATATATATATATATATATATATATATATATATATATATATATCTCACAACATTATCATTACAGGATGTCCCTTCCTGTACAGCAAGTCCAATAATGACAAACGAAGATTTAAAAGAATTTTGGTGTGCTTTATATGTAAAAACTCTGTTTCTAGCTACATGGTAAACTCTTATCCTTATACTCACAGGTAAGTGTAGCCCTCATCCCTCATTAAAGATGCTTTTTGTACATTGGAAGAAGAAAGATCATTGCAGAAACTTACACCAAGTTAAAATGCAGATGTCAATTGATCATGAGCTGCCTGTCCACAATGGCTATATCACAAGCCTCATAATTAAGGCAGAGGAACAGGCAAAAAGATTTTTGAAAGCTAGAGGAACAGGACATCTTTCATGAGGTATTCTCATCTAAGAACTAAGGAGGACAGGAAGTGAAGTGAGAAAGGTAGCAAAGATTAGATCTGGTAGAAGCTGGGAATAGCAGTGGTAGGTGAATGTGATCAAGATATAGTGCAGGAAATTGTCAAATACTTAGTAAAATATGGTATCCATGTTAAAAGAGAAATATTACCAAGATGGACATTACTTATTTGTCTGAGGAAAAATCCATCAAGAGGAGAACTCATTCCTGAATATTTATGCCCCTAATATAAGGGAAACTTTATATGTAAAAAGAAACACTACTAACCCTTAAATCTCACATCAAATGTAAAACTCTAATAGTGGGAAACTTCAATACCCCACTTTCACCCTTGGATAGGTCAACCAGACAAAGATTCAACAAAGGAATAAGGGGTCTAACAGATGTTATGATGCAAATGGATTTAATAGATATTTACAGAAGCTTCCATTCAAACACAAAGAAATATACATATTTCTCAGCACCCCATGGAACTTTCTCTAAAATTGACCACATACTTGATCATAAGGCAAATATCAATAGATACAAAAAAATGGAAATAATCCCTTGCATCATATCAGACCACCATGGCCTAAAGTTAGAGTTCAACAACATCAAAAATCACAGAAAGCCTACAAACTCATGGGAACTAAACATCTCTACATTGAACCACCACTGGGTCAGAAAAGAAGTTAAGAAAGAAATCAAAGACTTTCTAGAATTTAATGAAAATGAATCCACAACATACTCAAACTTATGGGACACAATAAAAGCAATGTTAAGAGGAAAATTCATAGCACTAGATGCCTATATGAAAAAACAAGAGAAATCTCACACAAAAAACCTAACAACTCAGCTGAAGGCTTTAGATCAATTAGAAGCAAATTCACCTAGAAGGAGTAAACAGAAGGAAATAATAAAATTCAGGGCTGAAATCAATACAATAGAAACAAAGAGAACAATACAAAGAATCAATGAATCAAAAAGTTGATTCTTGGAGAAAGTCAATGACATAGACATTCAAACTAACCAAAAGACAGACAGAGAGAGAGTATTCAAATTAACAGAATTGGAAATGAAAAGGGAGACTTAACAACACACAACCAGGAAATCCAGAGAATTATCAGGTCATACTTTGAAAATCTATACTCTACAAAAATGGAAAACCTAAAAGAAATGGACAGCTTTCTGGTCAAGTACCAATTACCAAAATTAAATCAAGAAGAGATTAAAGACCTAAACAGATGTATAACGCCAAAGGAAATTGAGGCTGTTATTAAAAGTCTCCCAAATAAAAAGAGCCCATGACCAGATGATTTTACTGCAGAATTTTACCAGACATTCAAAGAAAAGCTAATACCAATACTCCCCAAACTGTTTCATACAGTGGAAACTGAAGGAACACTGCCAAACTCTTTTCTATGAGGCCACCATCACCCTGATACCCAAGCCACTCAAAGATGCAAATGAGAAAAAGAACTATAGACCATTCTCCCTCATGAATATTAATGCAAAAATGCTCAACAAAATTCTGGAAAACCGATTATAACAAAATATATAAAAATTCATCCATCATGATCAAGTAGGCTTCATCCCAGAAATGCAGAGATGGTTCAACATATGAAAAACGGTAAACGTCATCCATCATATAAACAAACTGAAGGAAAAAAAGCTCTGGAAGGATCAGGAATACAGGGAAAATATCTCAGTATAATAAAGGCGATTTAGAAGAAGCCCACAACCAACATCAAACTTAACGGAGAAAAACTCAAAGCAATCCCACCAAAACCAGGAACTAGACAAGAATGTCCTCTCTTCCCTTATCTATTCAATATAGTTCTCGAAGTTTTAGCTAAAGCAATAAGAGAACTATAGGAGATGAAGGGGATCCAAATTGGAAAAGAAGAATTGAAACTATCTCTATTTGCAGATGATATGATTGTATACATAAGTGACCCACAAAATTCTACCAGGGAACTTCTACAACTGATAAACACCTTCAGCAATGTAGCAGGATACAAGATTAACTCAAAGAAATCAGTAGCCCTCCTATACACTAAAGATAAAAGGACTGAAAAAGAAATAAGGGAAACGTCACCCTTTATAATAGCTACAAATAGCATTAAATACCTTGGAGTAACTATAACCAAGGAAGTAACAGATCTATTTGACAAAAATTTTAAATCACTGAAGAAAGAAATGGAAGAAGATATCAGAAAATGAAAAGATCTCCCATGTTCCTGGATAGGTAGGATCAACATAGTAAAAATGGCAATTCTACCAAAAGCAATCTACAGATTCAATGTACTGTCCATCAAAATCTCAACACAATATTTTATGGACCTTGAAAGAACAATACTCAACTTTATTTGGAATAACAGGAAAGCCAGGATTGCCAAAACAATTTTGTTCTCAGGAGGAATCAACATCCCCGACTTCAAGTTATACTATAGAGCTACAGTAATAAAAACAGCCTGGTACTGGCATAAAAACAGACTTGTGGGTCAAGGGAATCGAATTGAAGACCTAGACATTAACCCACACACCCATGAACACTTGTTTTTTTTTTTTGACAAAGAGGTCAAAAATATTCAATGGAAAAAACATAGTATCTTGGCAGTGAGGGATGGCATAGGGTTAAGAGCACTGACTGCCCTTCCAGAGGACCTGAGTTCAATTCCCAGCATCCACATGGCAGCTAACAACTGTCTGTAATTCCAAAACCTGACACCCTTTCCACAGTTATACATGCAGGCAAAACACCAATTGACATAAAATAAAAATAACTATTAAAAAAATAGTATCTTCAACAAACGGTGTTGACATAACTGAATGGTAGTATATAGAAAAATGCAGAATTACAAACCTACAGACAAAACTACAGCCTACAGAATGGGAGAAAATTTTCACCAGTTCTACAAGTGACAGGACTGAGCTCTAAAATATATAGAGAACTCAAGAAACTAAAGCCCAAAGCCCTAAATAACCAAATTAAAAAATGGGGTTCAGAATTAAAAAGGAGTTCTCAGCAGAAGAATGGCTGAAAAGCACTTGAAAAAGTGCTCAACATCTTTAGCCATCAGAGAAATGCCAATCAAAACAACTTGGAGGTACCACCTTTCACCTGTCAGAATGGCTAAGATTAAAGACACAGATGACAGCCTATGCTGGAGAGATTGAGGAGCAAGGGGAACACTCCTCCATTGTTGGTGGGAGTGTAAGCTTGTTCAGCCACTCTGGAATGCAGTATGGCGGTTTCTCAGAAAACTGGGAATCAATCTACCCAAGGACCCAGCAATACCACTATTCGACATGTACCCTAAAGATGCACATTTGCACCCCAAAAGCATTAGCTCAACTATGTTCATAGCAGCATTATTCATAATAGCAAGAACCTGGAAACAACCTAGATGCTCCTCAACTGAAGAATGGATTAACAAACTGTGGTACATCTACACAATGGAGTACTACTCAGCAGTAAGAAAAAATAATATCCTAAAATTCGCAGGCAAATGAATGGATTTGAAGAATATCCTCCTGAGTGAGGTATCACAAACCCAGAAAGATAAGCAGGGGATGTATTCACTCATTAGTGGACTTTAAACAAAAAGCAAAGCATGTCCAAGCTTCAAATCACAACCATTGAACAGGTTGGGATCTGAAGCACCTTGGATCCCATTTCCTCCAAAGGAACACCTAACCCAGTCTTGAAATTATGATGAGGAAATCAGACATGCCTGGAGTAGATGCTGAACTAAGCCAGCTTGGGACCTTGGGACCTCCTGCCCTTGCTGGGGTGGAGATAAGGAGATGTGGAGAAGAGAGAGTGACTGGGAGGGGCAGGAGGGGGAAGGGAGCTGGAACAAGGGGATACATGGATTAAAAAATAAGACTTTACATCTCATGCTAAAAAATAAAATAAGTCCGCTATGAACATGAGTGAACTAATGTCCTTGGTGTAAGAATGTACGTCCTTTGGGAATATGTCCAATAGTAGCATTGCTGGACCATTGGGTAGATTGAGTCTCAGTTTTCTGAATAACCGTCATGCTAACTTCCAAAGTGGACATATAAGTTTTTATTCCCACTAGCAATGGAGAAGTATTCACCTTGTTCCACATCCCCTCCAGCATAGGCTGTCATCTGTGTTTTTGATCTTAGCCATTCTGACAGAGGTGAGATAGAATCTCAGAGTTGTTTTAATTTGCATTTCCCTGATGACTAAGAATGTTGAGTAATTCTTTGCCTTTCATTTGAAATTCTTCTGTTGAGAATTTCTTATTTAGCCCTGGACCCCATTTTTAAATTGGATTATTTGATTTTTTGACCTCTAGTTTCTTGAGTTCTCTATATATTTTAGATTTCAGCCCTCTGTCATATGTTAGGGTTGATGAAGATCTTTTCCCATTCTGTAGGCTGTTGTTTTGTCTTATTGACCATGTCCTTTGTCTTACAAAAGCTTCTCAATTTCAAGAGGTCCCATTTATTAGTTATTGTTTTTAGTGTCTATGCTACTGGTGTTATATATAGGAAGTGGTCACCTGTGCCAATGTGTTCAAAATTATTTCTCACTTTTCATTCTCTCAGATTCAGTGTAACTGGGTTTATGTTGAGGTCTTTGATCCACTTGGATTTGAGTTTTGTGCAGGGTGATAGGTTTGGATCTATTTGCCTTCTTCTATATACCGCCTCCTCCTTATGTCAGCACTGTTTGCTGAAGATGCTATCTTTTTTCCATTGTATATTTTTGGCCTCTTTGTCAAAAATCAGGTATTTATTGGTGTGTGGATTAATGTCAGGGTCTTCAATTGAATTCCATTGATCTACATATCTGTACCAGTACTAAGCCATTTTTATTTTTATAGCTCTATAGTAGAGGTTGACATCAGGGATAGTGATTCCTCCTGAAGTTTTATTATTAAACAGGAATTTTATTGCAATCCTGGGTTTTTGTTTTCCATATGAAGTTGATTATTGCTCTTTTGAGATCTGTGAAGAATTGTGTTGGGATTCTGATGGGAACTGTACTGAATCAGTAAGTTGATTTTTGTAAGATTGCCATTTTTACTGTTAATCCTATCTATTCAAGAGCATGCGCAACATATTAAGAAATCAGATAATTCTTTATAAAATTATTTTTAGATACATCAGAGCAAGTAAGCTTTAGTGTCAGAGTTCTATCCTGGAGATTCCTTGGGAATGGCCCTATAGAAAGCAGTATGACAAATACTACCATAAATCCAAAGAGAGAAGGGGACATTGTAATCCCTAACTCCAAGTGCCCACCATTGAGTTTTTTAAGCTTTGCTATGTAAAGGTCCATTGGCTTCTAGGTCTATAACTGGAGTTGGGAGTGGGGGGAAGCTGGCCCCTGTTATCTTTAGAAAGTTGAATTCACTGCACCAATCTTCATGTATAAGTTTTATAGGGCATAGCCCTTCATTGCATACCACTACCACCACTTAAGTCAACATCTAGAAATGCAATGGCTTGATCACATGGTAGTGGTATATTTAACTTTCTGAGAAAACAAAATGGAAAGATCACACATACCAAGAAATAATCACACCAAAATCCAGCATGAAAAGCATCAGATCTTGCAGCTGCATTTTTAGCATCTGGAGCTCATAATAATCAACTGGGCTATAAAAACTTTGGTAGCCACAACTGTGCACCTTTTCTGATCTCAACACTCAGAGATTCTTTCCTAGGCCCTGTCCAGTCCATATCTAGAGCTCCTACTACACATATCCCTCTGGTCTTGACATCAGCAACATTCTGGCATTTCCATTGAAACATAGCACTTGTACTCACAGTTTCTGACAGTGGCCTCTCAAGGACTCAATGCAAGGATTCCCAACTCTGTCATACGCTGTCTAGTTTCTGATTCTTCTGAAATCATAGAGCAAGACTCCATGAACCCTTCAATTTGCATCCTCTATGCCTCCGAAATCAGTACCAAGCACATGAATGATACTGGCAGCTCTAGATGTAGTCTGTCCCCCACAAAGCACCATCACATCAGCTTCTGGTACACAAGCACCAATTCCTGCTGTACTGATAAAGAGCTTCTTACTAAGTTTTGAATGTTTGTTATATATCACATATGTTTTGTTATATATACCAAATATTTTTCTACTCTATAGTTCTTCAACCTCGTACAAATATATTTTAAGGAGCATTTTTAAAATTTTTTCAATCTTTTACCATATTTTTGAGAGAGGATATCACTATGTAGCTCAGGCTGTATGTGTGTATATGTATATGAATTAAAATTTTATTACATTTTATTTGTGTGTAACTATGTGTCTGCATGTGTATGTGTACTTGCTCAAGTGTCACAGCACACGTGTAGAGATCAGAGGACCAATTGCCAGAGTACATTTTCTCTGTCATGTGGGTTTCAGGGATGCACCAAATGAGTCATATCACCAACCCCTGTATTCATGTTCTATAGGTTGTGTTTGTGGTGTTATAGTGGTTAAGAATACTCCCTGCTCTTTCAGAGGTCTGGGGTTTGATTCTCAGAACTCATTTGGAGGGTCTGTATGTAAACTCCGGATCCATGGGATCTGATGCCCTCTTCTGGCTTCAATTGTCACTGCATGTACATAGTGCACAGATACAAATGCAAACAACACACCAACACACATAAAATACAAATCACTAAATCTTTTTGAAAATGTGTAATCTCTAAAGAAAATTACACAATTTTACCCCATTTTTGCTGAAAGTACTTTAAATTAAATATATTTGCATGTAAATATTGTTTGAGCTATTTTTTGTCAGGCATAATGTAAGGTAGGTGATTTTGATTAAGCTTATCTTATGTGTTTGCAAGCTGATGGCCATTTGTTTTAGCATCTTTGTCAATGATATGATCTTTTCTCTGTTGAATGGCACTTGTACCTCTGTCCAAAAAAAAAGTGTCCTGAGAAGAATATTGAGAGAAGCTGTCTTCCAGGTACAGCATGATCATTTCACACATGAACTCAGAGCAAATATGATTACCTGCACAAAACTTGGTCTACCAACAATCTTTAATAGACGGTATTTTTCATACTGGTAGCTGGGGATGGGAGTGAATAAGGGTGACAGAGTCATGACAAATTACTTGGGAAGCAGACTCCAGGCACCAGCATCAGGATGCATATCTAGTTCAGTATGTATGTTCATACATTACCCAATCATCTAAGGACATACCATGCAGTTATTCAATGAGTCCAATGGCTCGCAACCCACATTATTTGATAGTGTACAGAGGGGCCAGTCTGTCCAAACAGTGTGTCTGCAGACAAAGGGCAGGAAACATGCAATGTCCACAGTATTTTGATTTGATTTGAGGGGACTTGGATTAGCTGGGACTTCATAATGTGTCATCTAGTATGCTAGAGTCAAAGTCTGTTCAAATAACCACAGGAGTATTTGTGTTTCTCACATTCCCTGTCTGTTAGCAACACCATCTGGACTGAAGCTACTCCCTCAGGGTATAAGGTCTCACCCCTCTCTAAAGACTTATAGATATTTAATGGTTACTGAGGAAAGATGTTTTCTTTAGTGATGTAGTTACTGGGAAGATGCACATGCTCCTATAAATAATCCCTCACCCATGAGCCTGCACACATACCTTAAAACTACACTGGGTTACACACACAAAGAAATATACTTCAAAGTATCAAATTCATGAGTATAAGTCTATAATTAAACTCTACTCCATTCCATTGATCTATTTTTCTATCTTGATACCAATTTCATCTTGTTTATTACAAGACTTAAAATCAGGTAATAATATCTCCCAAGCTTGTTATTTCAGAATGTTTAGGCCTAGTCTATATGCTTTGCATTTCCCCATGCATTTAATAATCAGACTCTGGACTTCTTTTAAAAAGCAAACCAAACAAAGACAACAAAAGCAAAATGAAATTTGTATTGAAATTATATTTAATTACAAATCTATTTCAGGAAAATTAACATCTTAGCAACATATTCTCTTTTAGAACATGAACTAGGAACATTACTCCATTAACTTTTTTCATAGTTCATATTTTAATGGTTACAATTTCTGTTTTTTAATTAATTAAATTTCTGCTTTTATTTTACATCTCAAATGAAGTCCCCCCCTCCTCCTCTTTCCTCCCCTCATCCACTCTACACCTCCCATCCACTTCTCCTTTGTCTCTATTCAGAAAAGGTTAGGCCTCCCGGGGGAGTCAACAAAGCCTGACACATCAAGTGGAGGCAGGACCAAACTCCTCCTCCTGCATCAAAACTGGAGGCAACCCAGCATGGAGAACTGGTTCCCAAAAGCCAGCTCAAGTGTCAGGGACAGGTCTTGATCCCATTGCTAGGAGCATCACAAACAGACTAAGCTACACAATTGTCACCCACATGCAGGCTTTCTAACTGTTGGTCTAGAGTCCATGAGCTCCCATATGCTCAAGTCAGCTGTCTCTGGGGGTTGCTCCATCATGACCTTGACTCTCCTGGCTCATACTATCCCTCTTCTCACTCTTCTTGGCACAGTGCTTGGCTATGAATATTTGCATCGGCTTCCATCAGATAATGAATGAAGCCTCTCTGATAACAATTAGGATAGTCACCAATATATTGCACAAATTCTAGTTAGTACATAATAAAAACCCAGAGCCAGATATTGGGGGGAAACTGGAATATCAAAGAGAGGAAACAAACCACAGTCAATTCTCATCCAGCCAACTTCTCAGACTGAACAGGGTAAATGTTATCTTTATGAGTTCTCAGCCTGGCTGGTCACTTCTACAGAATGCCTAAATTTCTGCTTTCTCCTACCTTATATATCTTTCCTGTTCTGCTGTTTTACTTCTGGTTCAACTCTGTATTGTAATCCTAGAGTTATAAATAAAAATATGAGTTACTACTCTTTGGTTGTTAGGCCTTGAACTCACAGAAAGATCTCTGTCTCCTAGGAGATGGGATTAAAGGCATAGGTCACCACTCAGTCATCCCATGTGTTGGGATTAAAAGTGTGAGTCACCACTCTCTGACCTTCATTGCTTGACTGTAGGTGATTCTGTTCTCTGATATTCCAGGCTGATTTTACTAAATATAAAATATATCACCACACCAATCTGATTATAGGAGATAGCCAATTCAGGCATCTTCTTCAGTATTGCCAGGAGTCTTCGATGAGGTCATCCTCATGGATTCCTGAGAGTTTCCCTGGCACCAGGTTTCTGTCTAACCTGGAAATGGCCCCCATCAAAACATCTCTTGTATTACTCTGCCCATCAAACTTGCCCCTAATCCACCCAACCCTATCCCTCATGCTCCCATTCCCCATGCCCCTGTCCCCAGTTTTTCCAAATCTCTTCTATTACCCAGGGAAATCAATGTTCTTTGGGTTCTCCTTATTACATAGTTTGTCCAGGGTTGTGGATTGTAGACTGGTTATCCTGTACTTTACACCTAATATTCACTTCTGAGTAAGTCCATACCATGGTTGTCTTTCTGGGTCTGGGTTATATCATGCAGAATGAGTTTTTTCTAGTTTCATCCATTTGCCTACAAATTGCATGATGTCATTGTTTTTTAAACTGAGTAATAATCCATTGTGTAAATGTACCACTTTTAAAAATCCTTTCCTTAAATGAGGGGTACTAGGTTGTTTCCAGGTTCTGGATATTATAAATAACACTGTTGTGAACATAGTCAATCAAGTGTCCTTGTGGTATGAATGCACATCTGTTGGATATAAGCCCAAGACTGCTATAGCTAGGTCTTGAGGTAAATTGATTTCCAGTTTTCTGAGAGACCACCATATCAATTTGCACAGTGGCTATAGATGTTTGTACTCCCATCAGCAGTAGAAGAATGTTCCCCTTACTCCACATCCTCTCCAACATAAGCTACCAATAGTGTGATCTTAGATATTCTAACAGGTCTAAGATGGTAGCTCAGTCATTTTGATTTTCATTCCCTGATGTTTAAGGATATTGAACAATTCCTTAAGTGTATCTCAGCTATTTGAGATTTTTCTGTTGAGAATTTTCTGTTTAGATCTGTACTCTATTTTTTAACTATTATGAATAAAGTCTCAGTTTTAATCCATGCATCTCCTTGTTCAAACTTCCTTCCCCCTCCCGCCCGTCCCAGTCCCACTCTTTTTTAATTGGGTTATTTGATTTTTTAGTATCTAGTTTCCTGAGTTCTTTAAATATTTTGGAGATCAGCCCTCTGTCAAAAGCAGGATTAGTAAAGACCTTTCCCCATTTTTGTAGGCTGAGGTTTTTGTCTTATTGACCATTTCCTTTGCCTTACTGAAGCTTCTCAGTTTCAGGAGGTCCCATTTATTAATTGTTGCTCTCAATGTCTGTTCTACTGGTGATACATTTAGAAAGTGGTTTCCTGTGCCAGTGCATTCATGAGTATTTCCCACTTTCTCTTCTATATCAGGTTTAATGTAACTGGATTAATGTTGATGTCTTTGATCCACTTGTATTTGAGTTTTGTGTAGTGATAGATATGGACCTATTTGAATTTTTCTACATACCACCATCCAGTTATGCCAGCATCATTTGTTGAAGATACTTTTATTCCCCTTTTTAAAATTTTGGCTTCTTTGTCAAAAATTGAATGTTCATAGTTTTGTGGGTTTATGTCAGGGTCTCAAATTCAATTATATTGATCCACTTTCTGTTTTTATGCCAATACCATGTTGTTTCTATTACTATAGCTCTCTAGTAGGGCTTGAAGTCAGGGATAGTATTACCTCCAGAAGTCCCTTTGTTGTACAGGACTGTTTTAGCTAGCCTAGGTTTTTTGTTTTTTGGGTTTTTTTTTTCCACATGAAGTTAAGTATTGCTCTTTTGAGTTTTGTAAAGAGTTGTGTTGGGATTTTGATGGAGATTACATTAAATCTGTAGATTGCTTTTAGGAAAATGACCATTTTCACTATGTTTAATCTACCTATTCATGAGCATGAGAAGTTTTTCCATTTTCTGATATCTTCTTCAATTTCTTTCTTCAAAGACTTAAACTTTTTGTCATATAGGATTTTTACTTGTTTGGTTAGAGTTATGCTAGGATGCTTTATATCATTTGTGGCTATTTTAATGAGTGTTGTTTCCCTGATTTCTTTCTCAGACCATTTATCATTTGTATACAGAAGGGCTACTAATTTTTTTCAGTTACTCTTGTATCCAGTCACATTACTGAACATGTTTATCAGTTATAGGAGTTCTCTGGTAAAATTTTTAGGGTCACTTATATATACTATCATATCATCTGCAAACAGTATAAGTTTGACTTCTTTCTTTCCAATTTGTACCTTCTTGATCTCCTTTGTTGTTTTATTGTTCTACTTAGAACTTCAAGTACTATTTTGAATAAATATGAAGAGAGTAGACAGCCTTGTCTTGTTCCTGATTTTAGTAGAATCACTGAGATTTTCTCCATTTAATTTGATATTGGTTGTTGGCTTGCTATATATTTCTTTTATTATATTTAGGCATGTTCTTGTATCCCTAATCTCTCCAAGACCTTTATTATGAAAGAGTATTGGATTTTGTCAAAGGCTTTTTCAGCATCCAATGAGATGGTCATGTAGTTTTATTTCTTTCAGTTTGTTGATATAGTGGATTACACTGACAGATTTTTAAAATTTATTTATTATGTATACAGTGTCCCTGTATGTCAGAAGAAAGCACTAGATCTCATTACAGTAGGTTTTGAGCCACCATGTGGTTATTGGGAATTGAACTCAGGACCTCTAGAAGAGCAGTCAGTGCTCTTAACAGCAGAGACATCTCTCCAGCCCCCCCATTGACAGATTTTTATATGCTGAACCATCCCTTCATCTCTAGAATGAAGCCTATTTGATCATGATGAATGATTTCTTTTACGTGTTTTTGGATTCAGTTTACAAATATTTTATTGAGTATTTTTGCATCAATATTTATGAGGGAGATTGGTCTGTAATTCTCTTTTCTTGTTGCATCTTTGTGTGTTTTAAGTATCAAGGTAACGGTAGCCTTATAAAATAAGTTGGCAAAGTCTCTTCTGTTTCTATTGTGTGGAACAATTTGAAGAGTATTGGTATTAGCTCATCTTTGAAATTTTGGTAGAATTTAGTGCTGAAACATGGGCTTTTTTGCAGTTGGGAGACATTTAATGACTGCTTCTATTTTCTTAGAGGTTATAGGTCTGTTTAAATTATTCATCTGGTTTTGACTTAATTTTGGTATGTGGTACATCAAGAAAATTGTCCACTTCTTTTAGATTTTTCAATTTTGTAGAGTTCTTAAAGTATGACCTAATGATTTTCTGAATTTAGTCAGTGTCTGCTATTATGTCCCTTTTTCATTTTTGATTTTTGTTAAGGTGGTTATTGTCTATTTGTCCTTTACTTAGTTTGGATAAAGGTTTGTCTATCTTGTTGATTTTTTTTCAAAGAACCAACTCTTTGTTTCATACATTTTTTTTCTTTTTTCTTTTCCTTCTTTATTTTGTATTTATCAAAAAAACAGTAAAAAGAATTTAAAAATGCCGAAGAGTTAACAATAACTATACAGAGGATAATAATCATAAGCATGGCTTATCAAGGGTGGAAATGCAAATAAGATTACTACACATATATTTTCTTTGTGTTCAGCTTTCCCTCTGAATTTTTTTTCCATCCCTGTATATCCT